>QEPC01002978.1:677573-711912 GCA_003113815.1 Sphenodon punctatus | reverse complement strand
TTTTAAACGAGACAAGAAACGCGGCTGATCCTTTGATCAGCCGCGTTTCTTTGCGCTCGTTTAAATTGCCAACTCACAATTAAGCCGGCTCTTCCCCGCGTCAGACCGGGCAGGCGATCCTGCCCCGTCCAACGCGGATCGCCGCTGTGCCGGCTTCACGGCACACTTCCAGGCTATTTTGCCGAGTGCGCATGCGCAGAAGGGTGCGCATGCGCACTGAGTCTCTACGCCGGGTCTGATGCTCTTCTGAGCATCAGACCCGGCGTAGAGAGAAAGGCGGGTGCCCGATCCCACCTCTGAACAATCCCGCTTGTCAGCGGGATCGTCTAAAAGCAGCCTTAGAGTCCTGCCAAGGCTGGCTAAGTGAGCACAGCTTGGGAGGGAGCCACAAACTAGCAGCCTGCATGTGCCTTCCTGACTGTCCAGCGTCTGATAAGGTAAGGGTAAAAAAATACCCTCCCCCCTGGGCTCTGCCCCTTTTCTTCCTTGTGGGGATGATGTACATGGGTCGGGATAACATCCCCAGCCTGGGGGCCCTCTTTTGCATGCTGGTGCTGCTGGAAGGTTTGGGCTGCTTTTGGGGGTGGGGGCTTTCTAGATTTTTTTTGGGGGGGTGGAGGGCTTTGGTGACAATCCTGGTTTGGGATCAAATGATCCTGAAAATGGGGGGAGGCCTTTTTACTTGATTTCTCATGAGTTTGCTCCTTTTTACAGCTGATTAAAAATTGTTTGGGGTGGAAATCCTGGTTTGAGATTACAGCCTGAGATTGTGGGAGGGAGGAGAAATTGCTTTGTGGAGAAATCTAGGGTTTGGAATTGAATCCCCAAGGTGAGGAGGGGCTATGCCTGCTTAGTTTTTCTTGGCTTTGCCAAATTGCCACAGTTACAAAAAGTGTGATTTTGGTTGTACTTTGAATGCTTAAACTGATGGGATGTTTTTTAGGGGGTGGGTCCTGTATTTTCCATGGATTCGGGTGTGTACGCTGGCTGTTGTTTGCTGGTAATGATTTATGATTTTGTCACAATGATTTGGTTTTTTGCTCTTCATTTGCCATGAACTGTGCCTTTCTGGTCTGTGAGTGCCATGTGCTGGTATGGGCTGTTGTGTGCTGGTAATGATTTATGATTTTGCCACCATGGTTTGTGGGGGAGGGGGTTCCCCTTGTGTTTCCCATGGGATTTGGTGTGTCTTTCTGTTTTGTGAGTGTTGCATTGTGGGTCTGGTTGGGTGCACAGCTGCTTCTTCTAATATAACAATCCTCTCGAAACTCTGCATGGCTCCCCTCCTTGTGAAATGGGTTAGCTTTGGTTGTGGTTTGAGGGTGTGTTTGGTTACAGCTTAATAAACCGTCCTTGAGTCCAAGATCTGTATTCAGTATGGGGTTTTTATTCATTGGTATTCCAAAGCAATGACAAAATGCTGGTTGGCCCCACCTACCATTGGCCCTGCCTGGCTACCGCCCCACCAGCCTTAGAACCCACCAGCCGCCACTCCATGCAGCCACCCACACTTTGTCTTGGTCTTTCAACCCCAATCCTCTTCCTCTGGGGGCAACACTGAAGCTGGGGACAGCAAGTTGCCTCTAGCCCTTTGTTGTCCCCATTGGGCTTAAGGACAAGAGGGAGGGTGAAGACAGCACCCCCTTCTACATCCACAGAACATTTGGCCTCACGCTGAAGGACGATTGGCCTCCGTTTCAGCTTTTTGGCTTGGCTATTTTGGTTGGTTGGTCATTTTGGTATTTTGTTTGTGCTGTTTTCAGCAAGTGCGCAACGGCGCTAGTACTGCTGAAGTGAGGTAAATGGAATCCCCAAATGGCCAAGGAACCGAAATAAACGAACTGAAAAACGGCAACGGAATAACCAAATTAGATTACCAACAGAGCGTAAACAGATATCAGTTATTACCCAAACCATCATTTTTGGTTTGTGTACGGTATATTCAACAGCTTTACCTGCTTTTTCAGGTAAATGGATTGGCTTAGCCAATCAAGGAGAGTGGGGGTGAAGAAGTATGAGGCTCTAGCACTAATAAAGTGCCTGGTGGATGAGTGGGCAAGGCACTTGCCTTAAGCCTGGGAAGAGACCCAAGTTCAAGCCCAACTCCTCACAGTACCTGGTACCTGTCATTGGTAATAGGATAGCACCAAACTGAATGATAGAAATGACCTAACTGAGCCAGAAGCAGGAACTCAATAAAGCAGGGATAGAGAACCTCAGGTCCTAGTGGGCAAATGTGCCTCACAACTAGTTTGAACTTGGCCACTTTCATGTTCCTGAATCTGGCCCGTGGATCCAGTTCCCCACCCCCAGCACTGAAATACTGCACATAGTGTAAGGGAGCAGAGATGAGGGCATGCACCCAAGAGTAGGGGAAAAAGATCCATGAACTGGACTCTTCTATTCCTAAACACGCAGGATTCCCTTCCCCCTGACTTCTCTGCATCCCTTGGAGCTTGTCCTAATGTTCAGAGTGACCCTGCAGAGTTCCCCATCCCTGGAATAGAGGTTCATCCGGCCAGATTTGAAGAGGGTGAAATTGTTGGATACAATATTCTCCACTGATATCATTAAAAATGAAAGTGGGTCAGACCATCTAGTCCAGTGTCTCCCGATGTCCCGGAGAAAGGCCTTTTTTACACAGACCGGGGTGTGTCGGTGCGGCAGGTGTAGGTGGGTGTGTACCCATTTACACGGACACACACTCACCTACAGCTACCGACACCCATCTCTACCCACGGAGCATCCTCTGTTCTGTTGGAGGGCTCCGTCGGTGTTGGTGGGTGTGCGGCTTGGGAGCACGCACGCACAAACACCTGCTGCCTGTAGTGTTTACACGAGCTCACACCCAACGAAAAGTCATCCCCCCACCTACCGGCGGCAGTTTACACAGACTGCCCCCCCCCCCCGCCACACACCTGCCCGAACACCGAGCCCGGGGGGGGGGGGACTGTGTAAAAACGGCCAAAGTGTCCATTCCCTGGTGTTTACTCATTAGTTTAACAGTCGACAAGGGACCATCTTGGCTAATAGCTGACTATCTTGGCTAATCCCCATTGATGGACATTTCCTCCATCTTCCTATATAAGGAAACCATATACAGCTCAGCAAGGAGGGAGACTCTGGCTAAGATGGTGCCAAGTTGGCTGCTTGATCTTTTTAATGGCTTGCGTTAAAGGTCTGTTTCCTACTGAGTATAAGAATAGCTACACGGGACAGGACCTGAACTGACCTCCTGTTATGACTGTTACCCTTCCTGACAGCAGCTTCACCGTGGCCAGTCAGATGGAAACATTTTTTCCTTTCTCAAGTGGATGTTTTATTACATCTACCTCAGAAATTTGCCTGCTGCCATTTAACATATCCAGCAGGCGCTGTGCATACAGAAAAGTGTGTTCTTCTCTGGGGTTTTGCAGCTACTGTTCTGCTGGCTGCAAACTCCCTCCCAGAGGTCTGCTAATGGCATCTAAGGTAGGGCTATTATCTTGCCCTCCAGAGCTAACCTTGCTTTTGAGATAGCAGATATTCCACAGCCAGCTGAGATCTCTTAAAAAATTTTTTTTAAAGTACTTGGAAGCTGTCAGGATCCTCCCCTGCCTCCCTCTCGGTGCTGCCGTTCAGGTTTAAAGAGTCTGCTACCTACTGTCTTGTGCAGTGGGGTTGGCAAGGAGCTGAAAGACTTCCTCCACAAGTGTTCTGCAAACAGCATCACTGAAAATCAGCCACTGCTAGGGTGGAGAGGAGGTCTGTAAGGGTTGGAAGAAGAGGGAGCATCCAGGCGTGGGTGGAAAGCAGGGGATTGGGGCTGGGAGCTGGACTCAGGATTGGTAGAGGTGAAACAAGTACCCATCAAACTGGCTATATTGGGGGACCTGTTCCAGTTAGGTTGCTTTTAGATGAGTGGGTCGTGCTCACACGATCCACTCATCTAAAAGTGGCCTAACATGGCGGACTAATTGTGATTAGTGCCCAACAGGCTACCTGAGTTACCCATTTTTTTGACTTCCTGTCCTGATTATTTTCCACGTTCTGGTACCAATTTACTGTTCATTAGGGATGGGACTCGGGGTGAAATTTTGGTTTCGGTTCTTTCGGTTTTGGTTCCTTCTAAATTTCGGATCTAATTTCGGTTTCGGATTTTTCATTTCGGAACTTTTTCAACCATAGCAAGTGCAACTAAGGGCGCATTCTGACGTGCGTTTAAATCGCACAGCTGCCGCAGCGGCATCGTGCGATTTAAAGCACCGCGCACTTCCGGGTTGGAGTGAATGCAACATTTCCGCCTAACCCGAACTGTTGGAGTGCGGTTTGAGAAGCTGCTCTGAGCAGCTTTTCAAACCGCACTCCAACAGTTCGGGTTAGGCGGAAATGTGCGCACTCACCGCATTCACACCAACCCGGAAGTGCGCAGTGCTTAAATCGCACGATGCCGTGGCGGCGGCTGTGCGATTTAAACGTACGTCTGATGCCTAACTAAGCAAAGACGACACACACAACATCAGTGTGTAGTGAACTGAAGTGTGCACTTGCCAGTGCTGGTACGGTTAAGCTGAAGCTTAAGTTAGAGTTGAAGTCAACATCCAAAATCACTGCAACCCTTCCCCCCTCCCCAGAAAAAAAACAACAACGCCAGAAGCAGAAAAAAGATCCGTGTTGACTTGATTTACGGATTACGGATTTAAATCCAAAACAGTCTTTTCGGTTCAATCCGAATCTGAAATTCCCACCCCTACTGTTTACCAATCAGTAGAACAGTAAATTGGTAGCAGTATGCCCCGTATTTTGGGGTAATTGTGTGCCGGACTCGGTACTTGGATGCCGATTAGGCACCTGAAAATGCAGGTATTACCCTCACCCCCACCCCGGGTAGTAAATGAGATGGGAAGTACAGCTGGAGTGGGGTACGGGGAGGCGGGAAGGGGGAACAAAGAAGTACGGCTGGAATGGAGTGCAAGGAACAAGGAGCACAGAGCAAGGGCTGGGAACAAGCAGGAAGAGAGGAGGAAAGACAGGGAGAAGGGCACGGACTGAAGACAGGGATCAAGGCTGGAGAGGGAAAGCTAGGCCGGAAGGGGAGCAGCAAGGCAGGGTAACAAGGAGCAGAGGAAGAGGAAGTGTTCTGTCCTGTTCCTTTTCCTCCTCTGCAGCTTCCTGCTGCCACTAGCCAGGCTTACATCCTGTCTGGCAGCCAACCAGGGGCTGGCGACAGGAGGAGGGGTGTGGCCAGGGCAACCGAGAGGGAAGAGTGGATGCCTCTGAGGCATAGTGAGGTTCCAGCTCTCCAGGTCAGGGCAACCCTAGCTACCTATTGTCTTCTAGGCCAATTCAAAGTGCTGGTAAAGACCTTTAAAGCCCTAAACGGACTGGGCCCTGCTTACCTGCGGGATCGCCTCAGACCCCGGGTCGTATCGCAGCCCCTGTGGTCAGCTGGGGACGCCTGACTCAAAGTCCCCCATGGCAACGATGGGGAGGGCATTCTCGGTGGCCGCACCTAGGTTGTGGAACTCCCTCCCGATGGAGGCCCGCCTGGCCCCAGACCTCCCCTCTTTCCGAAGACAGTGTAAGGGCGTTTTTAAACGAGACAAGAAACGCTGCTGATCCTTTGATCAGCCACGTTTCTTTGCGCTCGTTTAAATTGAAAACTTACATTTAAGCCGGCTCTTCCCCGCGTCAAAGCGGGCAGGCGATCCTGCCCCCTCTGACGCGGATCGCCGCTGTGCCGGCTTCACGGCACACTTCCGGGGTATTTTGCCGAGGGCGCATGCGCAGAAGGGCGCGCATGCACACTGAGTCTCTACGCCGGGTCTGATGCTCTTCTGAGCATCAGACCCGGCGTAGAGAGAAAGGCGGGTGCCCGATCCCGCCTCTGAACAAGCGCTTTGAGTCTCTACGCCGGGTCTGATGCTCTTCTGAGCATCAGACCCGGCGTAGAGAGAAAGGCGGGTGCCCGATCCCGCCTCTGAAAGATCGCGCTTCTCAGCGGGATCGTCTAAAAGCGCCCTAAGACCTGGCTGTTCCACCGGGTCTTTGGAGAGGGAGATGGGTAGGGTTGGGGGATGGGGGGGGGAGGGTTTCCTTTGCCCTTTTAGTATGTTTTTAGTATTTTTTATGAAGTTTTATTGTTTGTGCATGCTTTATAGGATCGTGTTTTATTATTATGGTCTGTGTCTTTGTGAGCCACCCTGAGCTGCTCTGTGAGCAGGAGGGTGCAGGGTAAAAGACCAATTAAATAAATAAATAAATAAATAAAACCCCTTGCAAAGCCATGTCAGTGCACTCTCCCCTCCCCCTGCTTCCCCCCTCCCTCCAGGGCTTGAAATCTCACGAGAACGCAAACCAGGTGTGGCGATCCCGGCGAGCTCTTCGAGTGCGCGTCTTGTTCTCCCGAGATGTCTTGCGAGAGATTTTCGTTTCATTCTCGCTTCAGCCCCACGTGGGAGCGAGGGTTCAAAACCTGGGCTTCGACATGGTTGGGCAAGCAGACAAATCAGTCGATGGCTGGGCGTCCGTAATGTTTTCTGTTAGTTACAAAAACGAACAGCGCCCCATTCCTGTTCGTAACTAAGTTAGTTAGTTACAAAAAACGAATGGCTAAGGAGACGACTGTGGTTTGCTTTCATCCATTTTCATTTAAAAATAAAAAATATCATTATTTCTTTTTTAAAAAAAACCCTTCTACATGAGCAAAAAGGCCACCGGGGCCATTCTGCGCAAGCATGCCCTTTTCCAAAATGGCACCAGCAGGCTCAGTGCCATTTTGGGAAAGTTCTGCACACGTGGCCATTTTGTGTATGCACAGTGTTATTCATTAAACTTTTTATAAAATGAAAAAAAATGAAAAATAAACCCCCCAAACAAATGTTTTATTTATGAACCCCCCCACTCCACCCCCCAAACAAAGGGTTTTTTGTAAACTAAAGCAAACAGGATGCCTTCTGCACACCTCTACGAATAAGGCACCACTAGAGATACCATCCCTCTGGGTTCTAGCCTGGCAATGACACTATGGGTAACGGGCAGCGCCATTGTGCCTGGCAATGGCGCTGCCCATACCCAAAATGGCAGCCCTGGGGGCAGTGCCATTTTGCACATGCGCAAATAGCCTTTAAAAAAAATAAATATTTCAACTGGGATTCTGAATGGACTTTTTTTATGATTTGCATTCTGGCCCTCCAAATCTAGGACTGTTGGACAGACACACATTGACTCACTCAGTAGAAAAAGGAAAATGTTACCATAATTAATTTTTGATGCTCATTGGAAGATGATCCCCACTTCAGGTTCTGGGGCTCCCTGTTACTTCTAGTCTGTTCATAGAAGAGGGCTATGTGATGGGGACCCTCTTCTGAACCGGCCAGGGCTTCCCTGGTTTGAGGCTCTGTGGGCCTCCTGCATCTCTCACACTCATGTTGTCTTTTCAAGTTCATCCATAGGGTGTTAACTGACGTCACAGGTGGCTGTCATCCCACCTAGGGGTGGGGAAGGGCTACTCCCAGCTGGGTTAGCTCCAGCAGCAGGAACGCACGTCCCCACGGCCTGACCTAGCTGGGGACGGGGGGCAGGGTGGAATATATGGCTGGCCGGCTCCACCCCATGCTGCAGCTGGCGTCCTCCCCCCTGCCATGATGTACAACCATGGCAGCCAATAACAGGCAGACATGTGGCTGCCATGGTATCTCCCCCCCCCTTCTCCCCCACGCTGGGCTGTGTGGGTGAGAAAACAGACACGGACGCCCAGATCAGCCTGCTCTGAATTGCCTGGGTGGCCCCCGGCCCAGCTGCCAACCCTGCTGCGCTGTTTAAACCACGCCAACATCTGGCGAGCCTGGAAGAGACAGGCAGAATTCGGCGCTGGGCCAGGCAGACCAGAGCAGGCTAGGCAGGCTTGCATCACGTTAGTTAACACCCATAGACTCTATGTATTGGGGACTCGTGCTGAAATAATGATTTGCTGCAATTGCTGTTTCATCAGAAACAGACCATTCTTTCGTGTTCACGCGATGAGGAAGCTCACTGTCTTTTCTACTATTTATTATTATTATTAGCTCTTATATAGCGCCAGCGATGTACCTGGCGCTTTACAGAGAATAAGATAGACACGGTCCCTGCCCAAGAGTTTACAATCTAAAGACAGGGGGAGGGGAGCTTTCATTACTACCCGTTCAGGAATTGCTGTTCGTTATTTCTGGAGCATTGATGAAAGTGACTTAAGATTGAGGAAAGCGATATAAAACGTATGAGCGTAAAATTGAGGAAAGTGGTGTAAAATTATAAGACTGACATAAAAAAGACAAAAGTGACATACAATGATGGAAGTTGCAGAAATCGTCGAAAAATCGCAGGTACCAATCTTGACAATGACGGAAGCGTGGAATCAATTGAAAATGGAAATATCCTCGACCACTCGTGAGCATCCCTGAAACATCGGGATCTCCTGACTGTTTGGGAACGGCAGCCATTCTCACCTTAGCAATACAGGGGACCTCTGAGGGCCTTCCTTGACACATGGAGCCCTGTGTGGTCATAGTCTGTATTTGCCTAGATCGAGCCTTGCCCATACTCATTAAGAGTGATAATTAACCTCCTTTTCTGCTTCATTTCAGAAAGAGTTATAATTCATTTTGTTCATTAAGAGTGATAATAACCTCCTTTTCTGGTTCATTTCACATTCATTGTGTGAATGAAGGCAGGGGTGTAATGAGTTCAGAGGTTATTGGTAAGGTAGCCACTTCTCACAGTTTGAACCCAAGATCCCCATAGGCCAAAACTGGAGTCTTGGGGTCAAACCTTGAGAAGGGGCAACTCTAATTATTGCCGTTTATCACATTTTAATGTGAATAAAGCCTTTGTGTGGACACTTTCTAAGTAAGGTAAGAACAGAAGTAGTGCCATACTGGGTCAGACCAATGGTTCATCGAGTCCAGCACCCATCTCCCACAGTGGCCAATCTCAGTCGCTTGGAAGAAGTACCCAACGGGTCACAATGGGGCGATCCGTTCCCTGTTGTGCACTCCCAACTCACGGGTCGACAGTTAGAGGTTACATTCTCCAAACCTACCCGGCGTTCCGCAGGGCTCTATTCTGTCTCCATTGTTATTTAATATATACATTCAGCCCTTGGGGGAGGTCGTGAGAGGGTTGGGGGTGCGATGTCACCAATATGCTGATGATACTCAGCTGTATCTCTCATTTTCAACTGACCCAGACCCTGCTGTCTCGGTGCTATTCCAGTGTTTGGAGGCCGTGGCGGAATGGATGTGGCAGAGCAGACTGAAGCTCAACCCCGATAAGACGGAGGTGATGTTGGTGGGGAGGGCGAGGGAGGTGTCAGCCCCCCTGATTGGGGGGGTTTGCCGTCCTATAGCTCAGCAGGTTTGGAGTTTGGGGGTGGTACTGGATGCAGATCTCCGCCTGGAACGACAGGTGGAGGTAGTGGCAAAGGTCGCCTTCCGCCAGTTATATCTGGTATGGAGACTGCGTCCGTATGTCTCCAGCCCGGACCTGGCCTCCCTCGTCCATGCCTTCGTCACCTTGAGGCTGGACTACTGCAACGTGCTCTACGTGGGGCTGCCCTTGTTCCTGGTTCGGAGGCTGCAGCTAGTGCAGAATGTGGCGGCGTGTCTCCTTACGGGGACGGGTCATCGGGAGCACATAACACCTGTGCTCCGGTTTCTGCACTGGCTGCCAATAGTGTGCCGAGCTAGGTTCAAGGTTTTGGTATTGATCTATAAGGCCCTTCACGGTCTGGGCCCCTCGTACCTCAGGGATCGCCTCGCCCTCTGCTCCCCAGAGTGGCTCCTTCGGTCTGCCGGGGGTGCCTTCCTGGAGGTCCCCCGTGTTAGGCGGGGGGCCACAATGGAGAGGGCATTCTCGGTGGCTGGGCCGTGCCTTTGGAATTCCCTCCCAGGGGAAGCTCGCCTGGCCCCAAGCCTGTTAACGTTCCGGCGAATTTGCAAAACCTGGCTGTTCGCCCAGGCCTTTGGGGAAGGGGGGGAGTTGTTTTTTTTATCCCCCTCCACCCTTATTTATTGTATTAATTAATTTATATGTTCCTTTGCCCTGTTTTAATTGTTGCAATTTTACGAATGTTTTAAAATGTTTTATATTTGTATTTTTTATTTTTCTTTAGAGTGTTAGCCACCCCGAGCTGTTTCAGGAGGGGCGGGGTAAAAATATGATTAAATAAATAAATAATTAAATAATAGCTGCTAATGGACCTATCCTCCAGAAACGTGTCCAACCCTTTCTTAAACTCAGCTGTACTAGTGGTCTTGACCACATCGTCTGGCAACAAATTCCACAACTTAACTGTGTGTTGAGTAAAAAATACTTTCTTTTTTAAAAAAAATCTGCTAGCTGCTAGTTTCATAGAGTGTCCCCTAGTTCTAGTAGTATTTGAGAGGGTAAATAACCGTTCCCTAGGAACTTGTTCCACACCACTCATGATTTTATAAACCTCTATCCTATCCCCTCTCAGTCATCTCTTCTCCAAACTGAAGAGCCCCCAACCTACCCAGCCTCTCTTCCTAGGGGAACCGTTCCATACCCCTTATTGTTTTTGTTGCCCTTCTCTGAACCTTTTCTATTTCTACTGTATCTTTTTTGAGATGGGGCGACCAGAACTGCACACAGTATTCAAGGTGCGGTCGCACCATAGATTTATATACGGACCTTATGATATTTTCAGTTTTATTCTCTATTTCTTTATGAATAATTCCTAACATTCTGTTTGCTTTTTTGATGGCTGCCGCACACTGAGCTCCAATGTATTATCTACAGTGACTCCAAGGTCCTTCTCCTGAGCGATAACTCCGAATTTAGAACTCGGCATTGTGTACATAGAGTTTGGATTGGTATACTATGGAGTAATTACACTGGGGCAACAACCCTGAATACAGCCTAATCGTCTGAACACAGCTTTATAGAGGTGATTGTGAGGATAAATCAATGGAAGGGTGTGCTCCAATGTTAGACAGGTATATTTACACTCATTTACCATAAGGTAAACAAAGTAGACACCTTTCTGAGAGCGAATGCCAAGCAAATAGCAAGGGCTAGTGTGCAGCACTGTACATATCTGACCAATTACCTTTCTTCGTTTAAGCGGTTCCTAAAATTGCGTTGGAAAATGAAAAAACCCAAACCTCAATTTTTATTTTTATTTTTTCATTTTCCAGATTTTCAATCTGAGAGAAAAATTGTCTTCAGAAACTTAAGCTATTTAACACCAAGCTAAAGTACATCTGGACTGAGGCTTCTTGTGCCAAGTTCCAGCCTGAGGAGAACACCAATGTTAACGAGTTATGAACCCTTCCAAGAAGGAGGCTTATGGTGGAAGTCCCAACTTGGCCGTAACTCTCACCCTGCTGCTGGGATATTTTAATAGGCCGGGGGAGAGCAGAATTCCCAAGAACCATGTATTGCTGACAGCCACAAAACTTGTTTGCGTGACAGGGGGGCACAGGAGGGCATTCTTGGTTGCTGGCCAGATGTTATGGAACTCCCTCCCCCTGGCAGTCCATCTGAGTCTGGGGGTGTTTTCAGACGTGACGTGGCGGCTTCACCCCATCCCGAAAACAACCCGGAGATTCCCTGCCGGGATCACCGAGGCCCGGCAAACAGACGTGCCGGGGATCCTGGCGGGGAATCAGGGAGGGGGCGGTGCAACGTGCGGCCACACGGCCCCGCCCCCTCCACGCTCCCTCACCGCCCGCCCTCTGGGGAGACGGGCGGGCGGTGAGGCCAATGCCGCCGCAGCGTCTGGCCGAGTTCACCACGGCCCGGAATCCCGCTGGGGATTCCGGGCCGTGATCGCCGACCAGACGTTACTCTTTTTTTATGCCCGCCTGGAATCACTATCACCACGCTTCAGCCGATTTTCACGCCGGTAGCCCAGAAAGCGTGGTTGAAATTGACCCCATGTGGGTATTCAGCGTGGCGAACATCTGGCAGCCGCCGAACAGACATGCAGGGCACAGTGACCACAGTAGGTATTCAGCGTGATTCACTGTGATCTCATCACGTCTGAAAACACCCTGGGTCTGAGCATTTTTCAGAGGCGGTGTAAAACTTTTCTTTTTGGTAAGGCATTTGGCAGGCGGGGATAGGGAGAGGGTTTAGGTGGGTGGTAGTTGTGTGTGTGTGTGGGGGGGGGGGAATTTGGAGTGTGTTGGCTTTCTTGGGGAAATTGTATTTTAAAATCGCTTTCTAAAGTATTTTGTAAGCTGCCCTGAGCCTTCGGGGAAGGACGGAGTGTAAAATGTCAATAAATGAATAAAATAAAACAAAATTACATTGATTGTGGCTTCTCCTGACTTCCAGCTGGTCTGGTGGGCAGCAGCAATAGTGGCACAGAGAATGCTCCCCCCCTGTTCTCATGAGTTTCCAGTAGCCAAAATGGCGGCTTGGCTTCTCTTGCTCCTGAGAGAGCCACATGAACATGCCCCTGGCAGTCACTTCTGGCGAGAGCTGCCATGCAGGTGCCCAAGAGCCACATATGGCTCCTGAGCTGCTATATGTCGACCTCATGAGTAGACAGTAATGAGAGCTAGTGTAGCCTAGTGGCCCAGGTGCTGTGCTGGGCTTTTAAAGGTTCAAATCCCATTTTAGCTATAATGAGGTCACTGGGTGGCCTTAGTTAAAATCAGTATCTTTTGGTCCCATCTGTAAAATTAAAATAATAATCTGTTTCAGGGTTGTTGTGAGGGTGGCTCAGTTAAGGATTGCAAAGTGCTTTGGATTCTGAAAGTGCTATATAAAAAATAGAGATGTGTAATGCTAAAACATTTTGCCTGAATTTACCCAAAACCTTTGTACACATTACATGTTTCAGGTAGCTTCCAGCCCACCCCCCCTCCTCCAAATGGCTGTCTGTGTATAAACTCTACCATGGATTGGGTGGGCCAACACCAGACCTGTGTTTTAGGGGTGAGACTCCAGGTGAATTATCGGTTACCGCTTTTATCGGTATCGGATTCATCCGATATAGGATTTATCGATATCAGTTTTTTTAACATTGCCGATTTTTCAGATCTTTAAGATTGCGGCCATTGTTAAAATGGCAGCAATGTTAAAGATAAAAAAAATCGGCATTGTTAACAAAACGATATACCGATAATTATCGGTATTATCGGATTAATCCGGTATCGACAATTATCAGCATTATCAGATTAATCTGATACCAATAGTCCCACCCCTACTGTGTTTATTAGGCTTAGATAAAGCTGACCACATGATGTCCTCCAGAGCAGAGGGGGAGGAGCTATCCACGTCCGCTCTAGTGTTGGGCAAGTAAATAGGGAGCTTTTATTTGCCGTTTCTCAAACTGCTAAAACTTGGGGACACCTGATGAAATTTAACTGGCAGCAGCTTAAAAATAAATGGAAGGGAGCCCTTTTTCATACCACATCAATTAACCTTTGGAACTCATGGCCATGGGATTTTATTAAGGTCGATAATATAAATGGATTTAAAAACGATAGGATAAGTTCTCAGAAGTCCATAGAGAGCTAGCTATCAGTCAGGATAGTCATGCGATGAGAGTGTAGCCGCCGGCGGTCAGGGGCTGAGAGTGAGTGGCAAGGAATGGATCACCTCTGAAGCAACCAGGGCTGTCCACTGTCGGAGGCAGGGCATTGGGCTAGATGGATCGTTGGTCTGACGCAGAGTGTCCCTTCTTATGTTCTTACCTCTAGAAGCCAATCTCTACTTCTACAATAGAATGGAACGGCTATTTGATAAGGTTAGGGGTGAAGCAAAGGGTACTTTCAGACATGACGCTAACCACCCTTTAACCACCCTTGGTGGTTATTTATGCATGTTGCAGGGCTGTATTGGTGCCCTATGCAGCCCTGCAACATGCATAAATAACCACCAAGGGTGGTTAAAGGGTGGTTAGCGTCATGTCTGAAAGTACCCAAAGATGGCACACTGTATTTGCAAAGAAAATTTGCCGTGTGGGTTTTTCTTCTACGGAGCCGTGGGGGTGCTTGAGGTTCTGTGGGGGGGTATCTCTTCTGTGGAGCTGTGGTATCTGTTCTGTGGGGCTTGATGGATCCATGGGGGTGTCCGTTCAACACAGTTCTATGAAGCTGTCGGAGTGTCTCCTCTGTGGAGATGCGAGGTATTTGTTCTGTGGGGCTGTGTGGAGCAGTGGGAGTGTCTGTTTTTGAGAACTGTGGGTTGTCTGTTCTATAGAGCAGCTCGATGAAGATGTGAGGGTGTCTGTTCAGTGGGACTCTAGTGTGGCCTATCCTGTGGAGCTGCGGGGGTTTCTGTTCTGTAGAACACTGTGGAGCCGTGGGGGGTATTTCTTCTGTAGTGACTGCTCCATGGAACTCTGTGGAGTTGTGGGGTCAGTGTTCTGTAGAGCTCAATGTAGTTGTGGGGCTGTTTGGTCTTTGGGGCTCTGTGGTGCTGTGGGGGTGTCTGTTCAATGGGGGGGCAGGGGAAGTCTAGAGCCAACAAGTTGTATTAGCACCATGCCAAAAAAACAAGCTCCAAAACTGAACCCAAGCATGAATCGAGTTGACCTCAAGGGCATAACCATCTCCCCCTCCTACTGACCCCCCCTGCTCTAATGCCTCCCCCTTTCCTTGCACTCCCTCCTGTTCCCTCTGCCTCCCCTGTTATTCCTTTGCCCTCTCCTATAGCTGCTCATCGTACTCTGGCAGATCATTACCTGAAAGATCGCCCAGCTACCCCCTGCAGTGCCCCACAATTCTCTCACCCCCTTGTTGCCCTCTCTACACACATACCCACAACGGCACCTTGGGTTCCTGCTGATGGCTGCCATTCCAAACTTGCCAGGCAGATGGCAACTGAAGAACCAGCCACTCCATCCACTTCCAGGTAGAGGAATTCTGATTGGTGGTTTCACCAGTCAGGGTTCCAGCTCCTGAAAGTGGGTTGACTCCCTCAGTTCAGTCAAGTGGAAGTGAGGGGACAGAGCGAGGGGGTTGTGCTGATGCTGCACCTCCAATGTGAGGGGGAGGAACCCTCCTCTTCTGTGGAAATCCAAGACTGGAGATCTCCCGGATGTTAGTTAACGCCAGTGCTCGATTCCCATTGCTCTGCTCGCTGACCTGTTCATTAAGTCTGCAATGACAGTGTGGCTGTAATCCTAGAAGCATTCGGGGTCCCCAATGTCTTCATTTGGCTTTCCATGATGCAAGTGCATTTAGGATGGCCGCCTATTGTAGTTACGGGTATGGATTGTTTTGTAAATGGCTGGGAACAGCAAGACACCTCTGCAGTTGTACTTTTCCCTCATTGATTTGTCAGTCTCTTAAACCTGAGCGTTTCCTTTTGTCCAGTTTGCAAGACAAGTGTCTTTTTTTTAGTGAATAGGCATCTGGCTTCAATGACAGTAGAAAAGCTTAGGCCTGCATTGATGAAGAAAGCGGTGCTTGAAGATGTTCAGCCTTGCCGAGGACAACAGGCTTTGATATGCCAGTCAGCTGCTAGTAACCCGGTGAAGAAAAGTGCCTAGGTTTATAAATATTTCTCTTTTGAAATTCCAATTTCTCCCCTGCAAGAAGGCAGGAATAACGGCACAGTTTTTCACGTCTCCCCACCGCCCGCCGAAATCTCTGGCCTTTAAGAACATAAGAGGGGCTTAGAATTTGCGAGGCCCAGGATGAAGATAAAATGTGCAGCCCGCCCCCTCAAGATAATCCTCCGCAGGGCCCTAGAGATGGTCATGTTTAGGGCTCTGCTGGGACGGAATGGGAATCCTACCCCCTGCCATGGTGCAAACAGGCCATTGCAGGAAGAAAATAGCAGGGCTCGGGGCAAACGCCCTACGCCTTGTGGTACACCGTCAGTATTGTATTGGGTCAGGCCAATCATCCGTCAAGCCCAACACACCCTATCTCCGACAGTGGCCACCTTCAGTGGCTTCAGAGAATTACCCAACAGGTCAAAATGGGGTGATCCATTATTCCCTGCCATTCCCTCCCATTCCCTCCCAGCTCCCATTCCCTCCCAGCTCCTGATGAACCTACAGTTCTATGACTCTGTGCTGCAAATGTCATGATCGTGAGCCTCTCTTGACTGAAATCGATGGCTGGACTCCCATTGTCTTCAGTGGAATCCAGCTTGTGTGCATAAGCGCGCGGTAAATCCTCTTCAATCATTATTGCTCTCTTTTCCTCTAGCCAAGTTGGAGGGAAAGGCAGTAAAGGTCTAATCCAAACCTGAAAATGCTTCATCCTCCTGTATTTCCTCTTCCTCTGGGTTAGGGCTGAAACAGTTATACGCCTCAATTTATCACAGTTATACCCACAAGAAACATTTATACTAATTGAATTTCCGGTACCCGTATTTATTTATTTATTTTATTTTATTTATTAAAAGCATTTAGTATCCCACCCTTCCTGCCACAGGCAGCTCAGGGCGGCTCACAACAGTGTATCTCAACAATTAAAATCATAAAACTATAAAACATACTACTACACCCTCATCCCTCTCCTCCCCCCACCCCCTACCCATCTCCCCCGCCAAACGCCTAGCGGAACAGCCAGGACTTTCAGCTTTTACGAAAAGAAGGGCGGTCTGGGGCCAGACGCACCCCCACCGGAAGGGAGTTCAGAGCCTCGGCGCGACCACTGAGAACGCCCTCCCCTGTGTGGCCTCCCGGTATTGGCCCGCAATGTTCAGGTACTAATCGGGTACCCAATTAGCGCTTGATTTGAGTACCCTATGTCCTGGCATGTCGACTTCCGGTCCTGACTTTTTGAGTTTCCATCCTGATTTTTCAGTTTTCTGTCCTGATATACCTAATTGCCGGTAACTGGGGAAAAAATAATCAGTACTGGAAATTACCAATTTTGGGGTTGGCGTGGGGTATTTTAGGTACCTGATTGGTGCTCGAGTAGCCTGTTGGGCACATGACACGGCACTTGAAAATGCGGGTATAACCCACGGGTGCTGAATTTGGTACCCGTTTCAGCTCCACACTGGATGCATTCTTGCAACCTCCACTGTCTTTCTAAGCAGGTCAAAAAAGCGCCTTGGAAGAGAGTTCCATCTCTGTTGTTTAGTTCAGACTAGATGGCTAGTATTAAAAAAAAAAAAAAGAAGTGGGAAAAAAGCCCTTGTTGGACTAGGCAGAGTGTAAAGCTGGAAGAAGACAGCTTGCGTCTTGAGAGACTCAGTCTGTTTACATACTGAGGATGGGAAAAATGCATTGTCTCATGCTTCATAAACTATGCACATGTGCAGATCATGGTAGGGAAAATGGTGCAACATTGTGCATGTATGTTTGCATATGCCAAAGCATGGATGTTCTACCCCTGTCCTCATCCAACACGCTGTATTTCTCCAAAACAACACTTGGCACATAAATCAAAATATTCTCTCTGACATTTGGGCCAAGCGTTGGAGAGCCCAGGGGCTTTGCATTGGGATTGGCGGGATGCTCTTTTCATGGCTTTATTCACTGATGTTCTGTGTACAGAAAGACGTCACGTTCCAGGCGTCGCAGGCAAATGCCAAGATTTATTTATTTATTTATTTATTTTATTTTTCAGATTTTTATCCCGCCCCCTCCTGCAATGCAGCTCGGGGCGGCTAACAACAGCAGTAATAACAATAAAAACAATTAAAATTCACTTAAAATATAAATATAAATATAAAGATGGTGTATAGGGAAAGGAGGGCAGGCAGAGTCAGCCGGCCAGACTTTCAGAATATTTCAGAATATTTCAGACTTGAAATAAAAGCATCCCACTTTGTGGGAGGATACTGCAGTTTGGGCTAAGCCTGCCCAACTGCTAGCGTTGTGTGTATGGAAATGATACATGCAGGGTAGCAGTATCCAAAAGGTTGCATAGTCCAAAATGACTCTTGCTATTTGTTTATTTATTTATTTATTTATTTATTTTAATCAAATGTACTTGGCACTGAACAATTGTGGATTAGAAACAAGTCCCTGCACCAGAGGGGTTTACAATCTAAGATAGACAAGGGAAGAGGAACCAGGGAGGGTAAAAACAGGCGTATAGGTGGGGCGTCGGCTCCCGCACTTAGCCGGGAAACTGACGACGACATGGCCTGGGTCAGGGAGGGGCACCGAACAAGCATACCCGTGGCTGGAGAGCCGTCCTACCACCCACACGCCCCTAGTAGGGTGAGGAGCTGAACAAACATGTGGGTGGGCGGCCCCACCCGTGCCCTGCCCCCAGTGTCCCACCCTCCCTCCATAATGGACAGCCATGGCGACCAGCCAGGGCGCATGGAGGCCGAATACATGTGCTAACCTGTGTTGGCTCGCGTGAACGACCTTTAGCTTGGGTTGTGTCTTTGGAGATTTTCCAAGGATGCGGGCCAGTCTAGCCACCTACCTGCCTCGGGGCCATCCCTGGCTAACATCTGGCAGCACATAAACATGCGTGCTGGTGGGTCCCAGGTCAAAGCGGGCCGCTGTCGCATCTGTTTTTACCCATAGGGAGAGTCAGGGATACATTCATGAAGTTGAGAAGTGTCAGGTGCACGTGTGTAGCTTGGTTACCGGGGAGAAGGGGACCCTGAAGATAAGGACGGTCGAGGGATTATCACCAAGCAGTCTGCGGCGGTGAAGAGCTAGGGAAACAGCAATTGTCTGAAGAAATTCTCTCTGGAAGCATGGCTTTCAGAGCAGGGAGAATCCAGTCTAAGTGCTTGCCACGGGAAGAAAGTCAGCTCGTTCATTTATAACAGGGGTGGGAAAACCTTTCCCTCCTGCCAGACACTTTTGCTGGCCTTGGCGAAAGCCTATGCCATGGAATAAACTGAACTGCCAGCCACTTTGATAATTAGTGCAAGCACAATGATCAGTACAGGAGCTGGAGGCGGGAGTGCGTAAGGAGTGGGTTCAGAATGGGGAGAGTCTAGATCAGGAGTGGGCAAAGTTTCCTAATCCCGAGAGCCACATCCGTTTACCACAATGGGGCCAAAGATCTGCATGTGGTTCTAGAGTCACAGTTGGCCCACTTCTGGTCTAGACTGAGTATGGATCTGCTCCCTGTCCTTAAGTGCATGCGGTCATCTGCGCTCCCTTCTCCTGAGCTCAGTTGTTTGTTGGTTGAGGGCAGGACTTGGAAACGTGGACCAAATCCAGGAATTGGAGAGGGAGTAAATAAAAACTAGCCGCAGGCTGGTTTTGAACCACAGGCCAGAGGTTTCCTACCCCTGATTTATAACATCTATGGAGGTGAAGAGAGGGAGGGACTGTTGACCTGATCCAGAATCGCTCTGAGGCTGCTTCAAGCCCAGCCCATTTCAGTAGTGGCTGACAACTGTTCCCAGCTGATGCTAGAATTTAGGAATTGGCATTCTTGTTTTGCTTCCTCCAAAAAATCTATCACAGATGTTGTTAGGGCCGCTTCTACACGAGCGGCGAGATGCAGTGCATTCAAGAACACACTTCCTGAAAAGCCCCATTGGGTGCGTTTAGATGCACTGGAAGAAGCCGGCTGCCATAGGAATCACCACTCACGTTGTCTTTTTGAAGGCGCATTTTGGAAGCCTTGATATCGGGGTTTCCAAAATGCACCTTCAAAAAGACCACACAAGCCGCAATTCCTATGGTGGCTGGCTACTTCCAGTGTGTCTAAGCAACACACCCCGTGGGGCTTTTCAGGAAGCGCATTGAAGAACGTGCTGAATCCGGCCGCTCGTATAAAAGCGGCCACACAGACACAAGGCTGGAAAGGGTCATCTAGTCCAGCCCCTGCCTCACTGCAGGACCAGCCACACCCCAACCATCGACACAGAGAAATCCCACCAATAGCTACAAGTAGAGACTGGGACCAACCAAGGGACACTGATGCCTGGAATAACCAGAAATAATTTTATTATTTGTGTTGCGCTTACAGGACTGATGATGTTCAAAACTGACTGGCCAGGCTCCCCAGAATCATGGGATTCACATAGGAAAGCAACAAAAGCAAGCTCAGAATTCTCACAATTTTATCATGGGTCATGAGGCTTTCGAAAACTCCAGATTCATAATGGTAGTAGCTCACGTGTGTCTCGCAGGAGACCTACCCAAGGGCTTGCGAGGAATGCAGCATGCCAGTGTTTACACTGGTTCTATATTGCCCACAACCCCCACGCTTTATGGCAATTTGCAGTCTCTGTGTGCCACAGGGAACCCATACAATTAGTAAAGCATAGACAATTAGTTCATGGACAATTAGTGAACAATTAGTGTTCATTCCTTCTTAGGATCGGACCCTAAAATAAACCCTGGGAGTAACATATCATAGACCTCCCAACAGTCCCTACTTAAGAAGGACAGTCCCTCTTTGGGTGTTGAATCCCACTGTCCCTCTTTCAGGAGAAAGAGATAAAAAGGCCAGTATTCAAGCCGCCGGTACCTCTTTGCCGGTGACCTCCCAGGAAAAGCCCTTGGGAAGACAATGGGGAGCTGATGGAACAACAAGAAACTAAGTGGAATGAGAAGCAGAAGAGCGTCTGACCCGCTTTATGCACTTGGAATGTTGGGACGGGTGTGTGAGTACACGAGGGGCGGAGCTTATTCACTGAGGGGTGGAGCTTAATGGACCACGGCGGGGTTGTTTATCCCTCTTTGGCTGATATATAGATCTTTATCTCTCTCCTTTCCTTCCTACACTGCTCCCCACACTCCAGGGAATGTGCTGAGGTGGCTGGAGAAAGAGACCGGAAGCGTGAAGTGCAACCGGAGGGTCGTTCAGCACTGTCTCCTGTTCATACTTCATACTCCCTGTCCTTTGAGAGGCACACCACTCCTTCTGCAAAGCAGGCAGTGCCTGGGGAGGAAGGAGTGGGGCAGGAAAGGAAGAATTTGCTTGAGGGATATAGAGCTGAAACGAACGAGTACCTGCAAAAATGGATATATCCGATAAATTTCTGGCACCCGAATCGATCCCATTGGTACCAAATTGATTTGGGTAACTGATGTCATGGATAGTCAACTTCCAGTGCTGTTTTTTTGATGTCCTGATATACCGATTGGTAATTAGGAATTTGAAAAATCAGTACCAGAAGTTACCAATTTTTGAGTTTCCAGGTACACAGTCAGTACAACTATCCCATTGAGTACCTGATGCGGTACTTGAAAATGTGGGTATTACCCGCAGGCACTAATTTAATTAATTAATTAAAATGTATATGCCACCCTTCCCATAAAGGCACAGGGTGCCTTACAATCAATAGAAACATCTAAAAAGTCCCCATCCCCTTCCCTAACCCTCCAACCCTATCCCTACCTGCCAAATAGGAAAAGGTCTTACATCGTTTCCGGAAGATGAACAGGCTTGGGCTTTGACGAACTTCCAAGAGGATGGAGTTCCATAATTGTGGGGCAGCCACCAAGGACGCCCTCTGCGTGCCCTAGCTGTAAAAACGTCATGGGTAGATGGTACCTGCAATAGGGTGTTCCTGGCTGACCTCAGAGTCATGATGGGACATGAGGGAGTAGGCGGTCTTTCAGATACCAGTGGTGCCCAAGCTGTTTCAAAACCAGCACCCTGAATTGTGCCTGGAAAGCTATTGGCCACCAGCTTAGACTCTAGCGCGCCAGTGTAATGTGCTCCCCAGCAACCTGCCCCCTAACAGAAGATGGGCCACCACGTTCTGCACCGACTGCAGCTTCCGAATAGTCATCAGTGGCAGCCCCAAGTGGAGAACATCGCAATCATCTAGCCTCAAGGTTACAAAGGCATGGATGATGGTGGCCAGATCCAAATCTGATAAAAAAGGTTGCCGTCTTCTTACGGATGTAATTGGTGAAACGCACTCCTGGCCGCCACCGCAACCTGACAATTCAGATGCAGCAATGGATCCAAGAGCACCCCAAGTGCAAACCTGAGTGTCCAAAGGAAGGTAGACCCCATCAATAACAATGGGTCCCTAGGTCTCCCTGGTCGCATGACTGGACAATCTTCATCCAATTCAGTTTTGTCTGGATTCAGCTCCAGTTGACTCACCCGCATCCTGTCTCCAACGGTAGCCAGGCACTGGGTAAGATCCGAGACTGCTGGGCCTGGGTCAGCTGAAGAAAAGAGAGAGAGTTGGGTGTCAACAGTCTACTGATGGCACTTCACTCCAAATCCCTGTACAACCTCACCCAGGGGCTTCAGATACACATTGAAGAGGAGTGGGGGACAAGAACCACTCAAGAGCAGTCTAGTGAACCCCGACCAGGTCACACAGTCGTGCCAATAAACACCCCATGATCAACTGTATCAAAGGCCACTGAAAGATCTAACAAAATCAACAGGGTACAATTACCCTTGTTGATTGCCAAACGGAGGTCGTCAACCAAACCCACAAGCGCAGTCTCAGTACCACACCCAGGGCAAAATCTTGACTGGGTGCAGGAATCTAATAGCATCAAGATGTGCCTGAAGTTGTGAGGCAACCACCCATTTCAGCTCTGAGGGGGTGCAGTGTGACAAAGGCAGAGGGGCCTGTGCTGTCCCCTACCTGTATGTCTATCCTGGTTGTACCGCTGATCCACACTGAATGCTGGCCTGTCCTATATACACCTGCCTACCATAGGTCATATAACCCCAATTGGAATGGAAGGTGGTAATGGGACTCATAGGAGAAATGGCTGGATGAATTGCTTACATTTAGCCTAGAGAAGAGAAGCTTCCGTGGGGGAATGTAACAGTTGTCAAATATTTAAAGGCTGCCATGAAGAAGCTGGCGAACAGTTCTTTTCCATTGCTGCTGTGGGGAGGAGAAGAGACAATGAATTTAAGTTACAGGACTATGTCGATTAAACATTAGGTGAAATTTCCCACCTGAGAGTACAGTTGGGCAATGGAATAAGCCACCATGGGAAGTTGTGGATTCTCCTTCATTGGAAGAAGAGGTTGGATGGTCATCTGTCAGGGATGGCTTAGATCTATCTAATCCTTCCTGACTCTGAGGCCTTTGAGGTCTGTCCCAGACGTCTGATTGTACAGACACACATACGACTCCTTTCTTTAACACACCAGGCACATCAATTAAGTGTACATGCACGGTTTACAAACGGGATCTCCATTCAAATGCTGTAGGAAAACAAAACCATACCTTGGGGAACACAGTTCTGGCCTTACGCAGGGACAAACAGGATTTACACCTGTGGCCCCACGCTTCCAGAGCCCCATGTCTCTGAATAGGAAACCTAGGAGGCTTGCCACCGCTGCTGATCCAGAGTGGCAACAGTGGTGGTCAGAGGCCTCCCACCCCCCTCTGAAGTCAGGGTGGTCACCTTCGGTCGTTTTTTACCTGACACTTCCATTTTGGCCTATGGGAGTGTTAGGTAAAAAACCACCACAGGTGGCCACCCTATTAGAAGTGGTGACGGTAGCAATGGTGATGGGCCTCCCTGGATCCCTCTGGAACAGTGGCGGTAAGGCTCCTAGGACCGTGCTACCCCTGCTCCTGAGGTCTGTTGGGCCTACTGCTTGCCGCCTCCACAGAGACTTCACCTCCCAACCTGCCCACACTGCCCTATCCTGGCACTAACTCCCACTGGCCAGGCCCCAGGATGGACTATAAGAGGACTATAGCCATAATCTCTCCATGGGCAGCTGCCTTGATTACCAGTGCTGGAATAGAAGTTCTTCCCCCAGGGTAAGTATCAGGTGAAGCCTAGGCAATTTAGGCCCAATAAGATCTCCTCCAGTGCTGGTCAAGCTACACCCTCTTCAGCCTCACACCACGCCCCCAGCTTCCTGGTTGGCTGACAGCCTGCATATAAGCCACAGGAAGCTTGGTGGATCATCGGACAACTTCTTGGTCCTCAGCAGGGATGGGCGAACACGGTTCGGAAGTTCGGCGTTCGGACCGAACTCGGTCTGTTCGGTCGACTGAACCGAACTTCCGAACCAAACTCGAATTTAAAACCGAACCAAACCGAATTTCTGAACTCCGTTCTGTTTGCCCATCCCTAGTGGCAACACACACCAAAAAAACCCTGGTTTTGAATGGCCGAACTTGGTTCGGAATTCAACCGAACTTGGTCTGTTCGGTTGACCGAACCGAACTCGAATTTTAAACCGAACCGAACCGGATTTCCGAACTTGAATTTCAAACCAAACTGAACCGAATTTCTGAACTCTGTTCTGTTCGCCCATCCCTAGTCCTCAGTTACTTCCTGTTTTGCCTTCTTGTGGGAATGAGGGAAGCCACATGTGTCTCCTGTTTCCACGCACCTTGGACCAGCACTGTGCTCCCTGAACCTAGTGTGTCCTTCTGATCCCAATGACAAGTCTGGCCACTGGGATACTGGGGCTCAGCATATGTCATCTGTGGGATGTACCCCTATGGGACTGCCCAGTGAGCTCACTCCACACAGCAACAGGTCCAGTCTTGCCTCGTCTTCGCCTACCCCGTTGGTCCGTGTGCTGATTCCCACCATTACCCTTGGACCTCAATCCTGCACTCTCTCCTGGACCTTGATCCTGCACCAATTATCTGGACCCTGATCCTGCACAAACTCTCCCAATATGTTTCCTTGCACCGCATCCTCCACTGACTTTCCATGCCCCAGCCCATGGTCCCCGACACTGGGACAACTGCCAGGTTGCCCCTGTATGGGGTGAATGTTGTGTGGATGCATGCTCATTGCCAAAGCGGTCTCAAGCTGGTTTTGTCCCCACCCTACCCCTAGCACAACTCTCTGTTGCTTCCACTGTGGTTGAGTTGTGATTGTTCCTGCTACCTGCTGATCCGTCAATCAGGATGCTGCAAAAGTCACAGACCCTTTGATGCCACCCTAGAAGGCCCCCACCCTGGACAAGATGCTCACCTTGTCCTGCTTCTTCCCCCAGGGTAAGTATCAGGTGAAGCCTAGGCAATTTAGGCCCCTAAGGCTGCAATCCTCAAAGCACTTACTCTGAAGTAGTTCCATTGCCTTCAGTGGGGGCTACTCTGGAGTAAGTGGTTTGAGTTAGCCCAAGAGTCCTTTTCAAAAGTGACAATGTGGGGATGTTTTGAATATTTGGCCTCTGTAGCTTTTATTGCATACCTCACAGAATTCCAAGGGTGTGAGGAGGGATGGAAGCCCTGCCCCCTTGGTCCCCAGAAGCCCCGCCTTCAGCTTGAATGAATTCTATTCCCAGATTCCCATTACTTCCAATTGGCATTTCAGGCCTTTTGTTTTAGAATGTCCTCTGTTCAAGTCCTATCTCTGAGAGGCAACCAGGAAAGCAGTGCCTATTCTGAAGGAATGCGGACTGTCCTGACAGAATGTGGATTGGTGAGATGTGGAGTATAACGTATCCAAGCAAAGTCTGAGCAAATGAGAAACCCTGGCCAGTTCTGCAGCGGTAACAGCAGCAGCCTCCAATCCGAACAGGAGTTGGGTGATAAGCGAAAGGAAAACAAAATCTGTTTCAGATTATTAAGCTACACGTGAGGCGAACAAGCTCCCTAGAGGAAAGGCAACTTGTGTTGTGTGTGTGTGTGTGTGTGTGTGTATGCGTGTGTGTGTGCGCGCGTGTGTGTGTATGCGTGCGTGTGTGTGTGTGTGTGCGTATGCGTGTGTGTGTATGTGTGTGTGTGTGTGCGTATGCGTGTGCGTGTGTGTGTGTGTGCGTGTGCGTGTGCGTGTGTGTGTAGGCGTGCGTGTGTGTGTGTGTGTGTGCGCGCGCGCGCCTGTGTAGCAAGGGAGCTAGTGGAGACAGGGATTTTAGGTTCTATTTTTACATCTCTGCCGGATAAGAGTGGAGAGAGAAATGGGAGCTTTTGGCCTCACAAGACAGAGCCCCCAGACTGACTCAGTAACTGCAGGAGATTTTCATTTGTCTTCCACAATCTGCTCAGGCTGGGGAGGGAGAATCGGGAGGGAGCTGGCAGCTCCGAATCCGTCTGCCACTTATCTCAACGTTGGCTCCTTGCAATTGTTTAGAAACTCCAGTCTCGACCTCCCCCGCCCCCAACAAACGCCCAGATAAAACTGACACGCACAGCCAACGCCACGATGATGATTACAGTCTGAAGTTTGTCTATAACGCACCAGGCTCTGGGAAATTGATTGATTCAGCCGTGCTAGGAATAGAACTTCTGTTCCAGCACTGGTAATCAAGGCAGCTGCCCATGGAGAGATTATGGCTATAGTCCTCATATAGTCCATCCTGGGGCCTGGCCAGTGGGAGTTAGTGCTACCGGAGCGGTACTGCTTCAAGCCTGGGTCTTTACACCCAGGGCCAATGATCCACTCCTTTTTGACTTGGCCTGTGTGCAACTGTGCAGGTGAACACTTCATTACCTCAGGCGCATTTCACCTGGGAGCTAGCCTGCTCTGTGCTAATAGCTGGCAGAGGGTAGCTGCCTCAGTGAGTACCCTTCACACTGTATGTTGCCTTTACTCAAGCGTACGAATGCTACAAAAGACAGAATGCTACAAGAACCTAGAGAAGGCAAATAGTCCCCTTGGCAAATAGTCAGGGGTTTAGGTTCAGAGGAGGCAGTGAAAGCCAGCACCATAACTAGCTTCAAATGGAAACTAGATACATTCTTAAAGGATAGAGCCATAAATGCTTACTAGTTGGGGCTTAAACACCTGGCTGCCGGTAATTGGGTGTGGTTAGCTGGAGTCAAGTCACACCTCCATGGCCTGTACTTGTACCTCTCTCGAGGTACTGTAGCTGGCCTTTGTCGGAGACAGGATGCTGGGCTTGATGGACCATGGGTCTGACCCAGTCTGGCATGGCTTGTGTTCTTAAGCTGCACTGGAGCAAGTGCCCCTTGAGCAAATGACCGCCGCTGCACACGTGCAGGCCGGCTGCCCTTTTCCCGCTGCCATTTTGGAAGAAGGTGTGCATGGGCAGAATGGTGTGGCAGCCATTTTGCGTAGGCGCAGGGATTTTTTAAATTTATTTTTATTTTTAAAATGGATTTTAAAGGCTTTAATTGGTTTAAATCTGGATCCATATTTATTTATTTATTTTAAATATTTCTGAGTCGCCCCCCCCCCATGCCTACGGCATCTCGGGGCGACGTACAATTCCATAAAAAACATAATAAAAACATTATAAAACACAATAATTTAAACTTAAACAAGATTGGGGAACAAAATTTAGAAATAAAACAAAAGGTAGGGGAGAGCCAACACCCTATCCCCCCACCCCCCCCCACCTCCCCAAAGGCCTGGGCAAACAGCCAGGTTTTACAGGCCAGCCGGAAAATCAAAAGGCTTGGGGCCAGGCGAGCTTCCTCCCTGAGGGAATTCCAGAGACGCAGCCCGGCCACCAAGAATGCCCTCTCCATTGTAGCCCCCCGCTTAACACGGGAGACCTCTAAGAAGGCACCCCCAGCAGACCGAAGGAGCCGCTCTGGGACGTGGAGGGCAAGGCGGTCCCTGAGGTATGAGGGGCCCAGACCGTGAAGGGCCATATAGATTAACACCAATACCTTGAACCTGGCTCGGCACGTTATCGGCAACCAGTGCAGAGTCCGGAGCACAAGTGTTATGTGCTCCTGACGACCCGTCCCCATCAGAAGCCGCGCCGCCGCATTCTGCACTAGCTGCAGCCTCTGGACCAGGAACATGGGCAGCCCCATGTAGAGCGTATTTAAATCTGGAAATGGAGGGATCAGAATCGCAAGGGGAACCGAACTTCAGTTTCATCCATAGGGTCACCCCTGCTAGGTAGTTACCAAATAACCGCCAAGCTATCTGGAATCCTAATTGTGGATAACTTTTTAAAATCTGTTTCGACTCTAACCGGCATCTCCTTCTGTATGGGAGCAGAAGGGGCGGAAGAAATTTGGTAGGTGAGGGCACCGTTGTTGGTGCGTAGGGTTGCCACCATTCCAGACACTTTGGCTCGAAATATGGCAAGATGGGGTAGAGGGGGTTTCCAATCCCCTTTCTCGTGTAGCCACGCCCCCTTTGGAACATCGCCACCTCATGATGTTCTGAAGAGGGTGTGGCCACGTCAGGAAGGGAACAGAGCAAAGTGACTTCCGATTCGTTCCATCCTGGCCACTCCCTATTCGAGCAGTGTGACATCACAACGCTTCATGGGGGCGGAGCCATGTCAGAAAGCAGACGGGAGAGCTGCTTCACTCCATCCCCCTTCCAATGTGGACCCACCCAGGACCCCAGCTAACCCAGGGGAATTGAGCCTGCATTCACAACCTAGGGAATCTGGGCCAAACCTAGAGTGCTCCTTGCTGACCACCCTACTACGATGCTTTCCTCTGAAGCAGAAGAGGCAGAGAGAACAGGGCAAGAGGATGACTGGCTAACACCAGGGCCAGATTTAGGATTTTAGCGCCCCTAGGTAGCTCAGACTGTCGCCCCTCCCCCAGAACTCTGGTGCATGTGCGGGCTGCCGTCTGAGGCACGGAAGGAGACAATGGCAGCGCCCAGCAGAGAAGCATAGTCTCTTCCTCCGGCACCACCGCTGACATGTTTGTGTGGAGCTCAGGGGCAGAACAGGGCTTCTCCAAGTGGGGAACAGGGCTTCTCCAGGCAGCGTGGGTGAGACAGTGCAGTTATGGTGACGGTGGGGAGGGTGGCCACAGGCTGAGAATAGAAGCCCTCAACCCACCCCCACAAAAAAAATCTGCTGCCTCCAAAACTCTGCCGCCGTTGGCAGGTACCTATGTTGCCTGCTCCTGCATCCAGCCTTATGGGACCACAGCCAGGCAGGCAAGGCAGCCGGGGGGGGGGGGGGTGCGCTTGCACTAAGGCAGGTCCTGAGTGTCAGTTAGCTTCAAAGCCCTGGGACCATAGGAGACGCTCTTTTCAGGGACGTAGTACAGTGAAGCGCGAGGGGGCTGAATTGAGCCCAGGCCTTGGACTCTAGGGAGGCCCTCTGCAAGTGGCCTGAGCAGGGCAGGCCTTGAAATCTGTGGGGTATAGGGCAAAGATACAATGCGAGGCTCTGTTCCCCCCCTCCCCCCTGAGGCCCCCTAGGTGCCTGTGTTTTCCGGCCCTGCTGAGAGGGAGTGAGGCCCCAGTACCCTGCCCTGATGACAATGGGGGTCGCTGCAGGTCCCCGGAAGTAGAGAGGAGTGTGGCCGGGGGCAGTCGCCCTAGCTTGCCCAGTGGTAAGACCGGCCCCGGGCCCCCGTAAGAGTTTTTCGCAGTGGGTCACGGCAGGAGTAAGGCCAACACTCTGCCCCAACCCAAAATCTTCTAGTACCATTCAAGCCAGTTACAAAGGGCCCTGCCAGGAAGGAAGTTTCCAGAATAGGAAGGGGTGGATTTAGGGTGGCCGTACCTCCCCTTTAAAAGAGGATGCTTATGAGAAATTGCATTGGTTCCAGTGCAGCCCTGCACCATGTACTTTTCATGTGTCCTCTTTTGAAGGGGAGATCTGGTAACCCTAGGCATAATTAGGCCACCACAGCCTTGCCATGTCACTGAGTCTGTTCCTCAGGTCTGGCGCCGTCATCGCGCCTTTGCACCAAACTGTGTAACGAGGCAAAGCAGCAGACTCAAATTCCAACACTCCTGCAATTTGAGTTGCCTTTTCTTCCGCAGCAAACCTCGTTCCTGTCGCTCCGTGATTAACCGCAGATGCTTTGCTTCAAGGCTAAGAGGCTTCTGAGCATTCGGCAGGCAGCTCTGCGTCACATCATCCGTACGCTCACGGGGCTGTAATTTGAATGTGAGCGCTCCTGTCACTGGCGGGAAGGCGAGCCAAGCCAAGGGTGATAATTGGCTATCAAGGCTTGTGCTTTGGGACATCAGGGATTAATAAAGCGCTGATGGTTTTTTTCCCCCTTTCAAGTTCCTTAGCCCAACCTTGGCTCAGGAATCATTTCAGAGCCAAGGATCGATGTTTAGTGACTGGACTAGAATAGGCATGTTTGCTATTTGAGTTAGACTGATTGTAAGGGACGAGGGACGTGGGGTGTCAAGCACATGGGTGGGCAGCTGGAAGAGGAGTCAGGAGGCAAGTAGGGGACATGGGATGTGGACCAAAGGAGGCCAAGGTGAATGAACAAGGAGGCAGGAAACAAGAGCTAGAACAAGGCTTGGAGACAGGGACAAGGCTAGGAGAGGAAGTGAGATCAGATGACTAACCACAGGCCTTCTATGCTGTCTGGCAACCAACCAACCAGGAAGCCGGGAAGTGGGGCAAGGGCTGGGACAGACAGGAGGTGGGGGCATTAGGGTTGCCACCTCTTGTGCTTTTGATCATGGCGTTCCCATTTTGACCTATGGGACGGTCAGGGTCAAAATTGTGAGAGGTGGCTGTACTGGGTCTTGCTCAGGAATCTCTTGGCGGGTGATTGGCGGGTGATCACTGCAGAAGAAAGAAACGTTTTGAGAAGATCCAGTGGGGAAATGGGAAGCTTGGATTTCCACATCCCATTCTGAATAATCTTTGTGAATACAAAAAGGGCCGTTTGTTTCGCCCCCTAAGAGAGAGTCATGCTGGTGAGCAGGTATTTTTATGCCTCCATTAATTCCAGCGTTTTTTGCTTCATGTGGCTCCATCTTTATCAGCTAACTGATAACGGGTGGCCCTGGCTGAGCTGTGATACGTTATCTGTCTGGCTGACATGGGCAGTGGAAGATTGTTTTCAGTGCAATTCATCTCAGGGCAGCCGATCCACTCTCCTGGTGACTTACTGTTTAAATATCATGGTCTGCTGTAAAAATAAATAAGCGAGCCAACTGGGGGGGAGGCGGGGGGGCTGCATTTGGACTGGAGCAAGCAAGGAGATTATTGATAGATGGAGTGAAAGAGAGTGAAGATGCCAAGAAAACAATCGTTATTGGCTCCAGATCCAACTTTCATGACTGAGCGAAACCAGACGGCACTAGAAGTTACAATTTAGGGATGCAGATAATCAAACTCTAAAATCGTAGAGTAGGAAGGTCATCTCTGGGGTCATCTAGTCCAATCCCCGGCTCCAAAGTGGAATATCCACTGCCTATCAGCTCTGCAGACAGATGCTTGTCCAGCTAGGTTTTGAAAACCTCCAAGGAAAGAGATTCCACAACCTCCCTAGACTACTTATTCCCCTGCGCAACACAGCTCTTACAGCTAGGAAGTTTTTCCAGATATCTAAACAGAAATCGACATGGCTGTAATTTAAGTCCATTCCCTCTTGTTCTGTCTTCTGTGACAGTGGAGACAAAATGGTCACAATCTCTTTTGGGGCATCCTTTTTAGGGCTAAAGCAAGAATGGGTTTTCATTCTCAGGAGAATCTTGTGGCTAACTGAGAACCGTTACCAAGGTGTCAACATGCTCTCGGTAACGGTTCAAGATCTCATTGAGAATCTCAGCAACATTTACCATTTACAGCAATTTACCGTGTACTGTATACCAATTTACTGTCTACCACTTACCATCTGCCGCGTTCATCCCAGTAATCGGCATGCACAAAATGGCCACCACTGCTGTTCTGCACACGTGCAGACCTCTTCCAGGATGGTGCCAGCAGGGTTGCCACCATTTTGGAAAAGGACTGCCATTTTGAGCATTATCAGAATAAATGCGGTACTTGGTATACAGTACATGGTAAATCACAGTAAACTGTAAATTGCAGCAAATTGAGTACAATTCTTGATTGAGAAAGTGTTGAGAACCAGCTGTTCTGGAAAAAATTAACAGTGAATTACAGCAAGACCAAAATTATGGTATTTTCTAAATGTTGGATCCAACATAGGTGGACAATTGGCAACAGTGAAATTGAGCAGGTGAGTTCCTTCAGATACCTTGGTATTATTTTTCAGTCGTCTGGCTCCTGGTTCACCAAGAGCAGATCTATGGTGGGGCAGGCAAACAAAAGCTCTATTGCCAGTTTACAGTTTGCTAGGACCAGGTGAGGAAATCTGATATTACGGGCTATCCGTGTTTTTACTGCCAAGACACTTGCCCAGCTCCTTTACGGGGCCCATTTATGGTCCCTAGGAAAAGGTAAAGAGATCGAGATGGTGCAGACTAAGTTCTTAAGAGTGCTCCTGGTGGCTTCTGCTGGGACCCCCAATAACGCTCTGAGGATAGAAGGTAGACCTTCTCTTGCTTTTTTGGTTTGGAAGGCTGCTATGAACTTTTGGCTCCTCCTGACTTATTCCCTTTCTTGGCACAGGATGATACCCCCAATAGCTGGATGGCTGACGTTCAGAGCAAGGTCAATCAGATGGGTTTTTCTTGTTCGTACCTGCTGGCTCAGGGATATCTTAACGCCAGACTGGAATTAAAGTTAAGGCTAGCTGATTTGGAACAGCAGGAAGAGCTGACTAATTTAAATGCAGTCTCTTTTCTTTCTTTTTATTATTCTGTTTTACCATCTAAAGATTCAGCAGCCTCATCTTTAACAAGTTTAACTGTTACCAATCAAAGGGCACCATTTCTTTGTGCCCGCACGAACTCCCTCCCTACGGCAGTTCTGGAGGGGTGTTACAATGCAGTGCCTTTCACAGAAAGCTATTACCTTTGTGGCGCAGGAGATGTTGAAAGGGTCCAGCATGTTTTGCTCTACTGCAGACCACGGGTAATTTCAGACATTACGAAATCACTGCTCACCACAGGAAATCCCACTAGATTCCCTGTGGTGGCAGCGATCACAGTAACGTCTGTTTGATCCCCGCCAAATGTTCACCATGGTGAATATCTGGCGGGGATCAAAGCTAACCACGGTTAGATTGGCCACGATCCGGGATGGGCCAAAGTAACGTCTGTTACCTTGGCCCATCACGGATCGTGGCCCAGACCACGGTATAGGATTGGGTGCAGCGACCACATTGGCCGCTGCACCTGCTGTCTCCCCAAGGGCGGACAGCTGAGGGAGTGCGGGGGAGGGGAGGGGCTGTGCAGCCGCACGTCATGCTGCGCAGCCCCGCCCCGATCCCCATTAGCGATCAGGCCGGCACGTCTAAAGGACGGACGGCCTGATCACGGACTGGGATCCGAGACAGATTCCGGTCCAGGGTTCAGCGTGGCAGGCCTCTGGGCCCGTCATGTCTGAAATTACCCTATATGCCCAATTAAAAAATAAGCTTATTTGCCCCATGCTGAAATTTGCCTCCGGAAGGTCTGTAGTGGAGTATCTTCAACTCCTACTGGGGGATAATGATATAATAAGGACATGGCAGGTGGGCAGGTTTTTGGCACAAGCAGTGAGAATCAGATCATTTTATCTGGGGGATCATGCTATTACTATGTAGGGAGCACCTTTGGGGGAACTGCTTTGAACCAGGTTTTGTAGACTTGAATACTAGTATTATGATTATATTTTTTCTATATTCCTTTAATCTTTTGTATATTACTACTGGCATGGGAGTGTCTCCCCTGCCTTCTGGCTGGTTTGGGGACGCCTCTTTGGGGTTTTTCTGTCCCTGAGTGGAGTTCACAGGTTGGGGTGCAGGATCTGTAAAGCCTTCCTGTAACCCTCCCCTCCACTAGGGTTGCTCTCTGTCTCCCCATGTTCCAGGGATTGGGCCTTTCCCACCCTCCATCCCAGCATCCATTTGTTTATAGTATTCCCTACCAACATTTCATTTTGTGCCCTTCTGGGGAGCACCGCCACCTGGATTGGTCCTTTTGAGCCTTCCCATTCTAAATCTACAGTGGCTGTGGGCAAAATATCCCTGATGCCCGATGCCAGGTATACCACAACCTTTCTATGGGTGTTTATTTTATGTTTTGGGATCAAGTCCTCCCGTACCATAACCATGTGTGCCCCATTGTCTACTCTCCCCACACAGTTTACCCCGTTAATCTTAGGAGGTTTTCATAGCAATTGATCTTCGGTGGGTGAGTTAGGGATGAGATAGCACTCATCAACACCTCTGGTGGTGGGGGGGTTGAAGTACAGACACAAAATTTGCACCGGCAATTCCAATAATCTCATCAGACTCTCTTTTAGGGCTATGAAACTCCTTTTTGGGGGGGAAGTCTTGTACCAAATGCCCTGTTTGCTTACAGTTATAACACTGTTTTGAATCATTAGTAGGGGATTGGGAGGTTTGTGGTCCTTGGAGTCTGGGTGATCCCTGTCTTCCCCCACCTCCATTCTCGTTTGGTTTGTTCTGGGTTAAGTTTACTTGTTCAGATTGTGGATTGTACCCATTCTGCTTATGGTAAAACCCTTGTTTGGATTCCCCCCATTATTTGGTTTCTTTTCCCCATTATTTGGCTTTCTTTCCCCATAAGCTGAGATAGCATTTGCAATATACTCATCTGCCCTCCTCCCAGCCTGTTTGACATTCGTGATCCCCTGATTAAGCAAGTGTGATTTTAGATTAGGGGTACAATTATTTAGGAATTGCTCAAGGATTACAAGGTCGATTACTTGCTCCTTCGTAGCCTTTCCTTGTGCATCTAACCATTTCACCCCATACTGATTTAACATTTTCCCCATATCTGCATAAGACATACCATCTCCCTTCTTAAAGTTGC
>QEPC01002978.1:655704-676611 GCA_003113815.1 Sphenodon punctatus | reverse complement strand
CAAGAGCTTGAGGGCTCTTGTTGCTCACTTGTGCTCCAATGTTAGACACAGACATTTCTTCATAAAGATAAGAAGTAAGTTTATTGATTACATAAGCAAGATAGTTGATACAGAGTGGTTACTAGAAATCAAAGGTAAATATAACGCATTCCTGATCTATACTGGTTGAGTTCCTAAATCAGCATCTTACCCTATAAAGGTCCATAAGTTTCTCTCAGTCCTTTGGTGTAAGCGACTGGGTCTCCAGACTTAGTTGGTAGAAGAGCAAAATCATCTCGCTTAGTTCATGGTCTCCAGCCTGACTGGCTGCAAGATGGTGAGTGAGTTCCTGATAGTTCCTGCCCCCTCTGGGGTACAACTCCTTATATCCCCCAGGAGGAAACTAGAATTCCCTTTGTTATTGTTATCAGCGTCCTCTGTCTCTGCACGTAGGCAATGGCTGCCTGCATTAGCATATAAATGTCTCTGGCCACCTTGTCTGGGCAATCAACAAAACTGTCTTTCCATTTCCTGGAGGTTGGTGACTTGTCACAGCTGTGATTTGGGTTTTACAGTTCTCAATTGTAACATTACATACATGTGGAACCTTTTGCTTTACATATTTACCAGACTTGTAGTCTACATGTAGGCCCGTGTTACCCGTGTGTGACCCTATGTTCCTCCGTGACAGTGGTCACAATTAATTCATCAGTCTCTTTTCTCATTGCGTCTTTTGTGGACCATTGCTCCACTGCAGAAATAGATCTCGGGTTAAAATGTGGGTGCAGGGGACAAAAGATCATTGTAATTTGAGCCCAATCCTATGTATTCTATTTGGACAAAACATCCATTTTGTCAGGACCTGGGTCTTGAATAGGGCTGAAACGAGAATCAATTTGTATCTTGCTAAAATCTCGTGAGAATCGAGAATCGTTATTGAGATCTCTGGACGATCTCGGTAATGGGTCAAGATCTCGAAAAGAATCTCGTCAAAATTTACTGTTTACCGTGATTTACCATGTACCATATACCGATTTACCATGTACTGTGCTGCAACTTGGTCCTCGGTTTTCTTTGGAAAACACCAAGGATCGGTGCATTTGACCTCAATTTCCTGAGTTCCGAACTTCTGAGGAAGGGCCCCGGAACTTCAGATCTCTAAAAATCCTCAGCCAAGTGCTGGGAAGGGGGCCAGAGGGCAGGGAAGCAGGGGTTGGAGGCCAGCATTGGGGCCCGGCCCCCCCTTCCCTGGCCCCCACTGTCCAGGAAACTAATAGACCAGTGGGGCCCAGGAAAGGGGGGGCAGAGGCCTATCAGGGGAGGGGGTGTTATTTACTTTCTAGATGGATCCCGTGTCGATGCGTGGCCGCTTCCCGGCTGGCAACTTTGAAGGTTTTAAAAAAACAACACAAAAACTAAGCATGCTCAGAAAGGGCCTGAGTGCCCCCAGCCCCTTTCTGAGCATGCGTGGCCCTTTTCAAAGATGGCACTGGCAGCCCGCCCTATTCTTGCACCCACTATGCTCCTGATACTGTGTCTTGCCCTTTGCTCAGAATCCCAACCTGGTTTCCAGGCCTTCTCTGCCATGTTGTAAGGACTTGGTCTTGAACCAGCATCATTGGGGTCCTGGGCACTGTGGTTGGCTCTGCTGCAGCACCACCCATTCCCATGGGCCAGGACCCAGTATTGGCTAGAGGGCCTCCCATGCCAATCAAGCCACACCCCTCCTCAGCTTCACTCCACCCCCTCAGCTCCCTGGTTGGCTACCGGTCTGTATATAAAGGCCAGCCAGTAGCCACAAGAAGTTGTATGGATCATCAGTCACTTCCCTCTTCCTGTCTTGCCTTCTTCTTTTCACCTTCTGCGTCTCCTCCTCATGTCTCCAAGCACCTTGGAGTGGATCTGTACCCCCTGAACCTAGTGTGTTCTTTGGGCTTTTCTGACCTTCCCTCCGAGAACCCGGTCCTTCTGATCCCGCTGGCGAGTCTGGCTGCCAGGATACTGTGACTCAGTGTCTGCTTGGATGGGGACCTGACATCTGCAGGCTGCTGCCCCTATGTGACTGTACAGGGAGCTCACTCCACCTGGCACCAGCTGTGCTTCATCTTGTCAATCCAGTCCTGCCTCATCTATGCCTGCTCCCTTAGTCTGTGTGTCGGTCTCCGCCATCATGACCCTTGGACCTCAATCCTGCACTATTTCCTGGACCTTGGACCCTGATCATATATCAGTTCTCCAGACCTGATCCTGCACAAACTCTCCCACCATGTTTCCCAGGACCTCATCTCTTAGATTGTAAGCCCCCTGGGTCAGGGACGCTGTCTATTTTCAACAGTTGTCAAATTTAGGGGTGGGACACCAGGGAGAATACCGGATACCAGATTTACCGGTATCGGATCTCCCTGGTACCAGATTTACCGGTATCGGCATACCGGATCTTTAACATTGGGCGTTTTACCGGTTTTTTAACATTGCAGCCATTTATCTCAATGGCCACAATGTAAAAAAACCAGTAAAGCGCCCAATGTTAAAGATCCGGTATGCCGGTACAGGTAAATATCGGATTTATTGGATTAATCCGATACACCCAAATACCAGCAATATCGGTTCTCGGGAGAAGCAGAATTTCCACCCCTATCAGGTATATTGCTGGTGCTATATAAATACATAATAATCATTAATCATTAATAATCCTGCACTTACTCTCCATACCCCAGCCCATGGTCCCTGACACCTGCTTCTGAATTGAACCCTGATCCCCAGTTGGACCCTGTTCTGACCTTCCTTTGGCCCTTATTCTTCCCCTTCTTGTGCCTTAGACCCCGCCACCCTAGACACATTGACCTGAGCAGAGGATTATTGCTACTGCAGTCTTGGTTACACCAGGCTGAATGCAGAGTAATTCTGGATTCTAGGTGTCAGTGAAGTTACTCTGCGTATACCCAGGGACCTGATTTCACTGCATTAAAAAAATCTTAAATTCTGCAACCACTGAAGCCAAATTCTGCAAATTCACTGCGAGCTTCAATATTTGTATAATTGACTTGATTTTCATAATTATGCAATAATTTATACATGCATATTTGCTTACCAGCATGCTTTTTGAACAAGTTTGACATAGAATCACAATTTTGTTAATCAAACACCACTCAAATCCTCTGGAATTTCAGCCCCCCAGAACTCCCAGCTCATATTAAAGCCCCAGACCTCCCTTAGCAAAACATAGGGCCCTAAAACATAGGGCCCTAAGTCCCCCCACCCATAATTCATCTCCCAGGGGTCTATTCACCCTCAGGGTCATGGTCATACCTCTCGGACAGATGTCAGCTGCAGCAGCAGTTTTAGTTTGCTATCAGGCGATACGTTTATGCCTGAGCCAGGATTTAAAGATCCTGAAGACGCTCCCACTGCAGTTTCACTGCAATTTTAGCAAGGAAGATTGGCGGATTCTGCAAAAAATCACTGCAAATTGCAGCAACGCTGTCAACGCGGGTTCCTACGTATACCCCAGTCTTAGGCTGCTTTTACACGAGTGGCAGGATGCAGTGTGTTGAAAAATGCGCTTCCTAAAAAGCCCTGCGGGGTATGTTTAGTCACACTGGAAGTAGCCAGTCGTCATAGGAATCACGGCTTGCGCGGTCTCCTTGAACAAAACCCCGATATCAAGGGTCCCCAAATGAGGCTTTAAAAAGACCGTGCGAGCTGTGATTCCTATGGCGGCATGCTCCTTCCGGTGCGTCTAAATGCACCCCGCGGTCGGAGACTGCTCCTACACAGAGAATGCATAACAGAGCCTTCCAGTAGGTAAGCGTCAGTTCAGAACTTGGCAGATTAGATCCAACGTTATAGTCAACTATGCCAGCAGTTTTCAAACTAACGGCGCTGCCCCTTTTGACCCCTCGTTACTTTGGGAGGCCTGAAATGTATACTGGTGGGGGAGTTTGAGAAAGTACAGAGGGTGGGATTTTAAAAAATGGACCATGCAAGTCTTTCATCTGGGTTCTCATCCCCAATATTTGACCAGTATACGTATATATGAATTAGCACACTGGAGAAAATCAATGGGTTTTATCTTCCCATCCAATATTTTATCGGTGGATACATTAGAACTGAACCAAGTACACATCGAATCCAAACAATCCAACCTGAAGCAAATGCAACAAGTAATGAGCGTTTCCTCTCTGATCTTCAGTTGATTACCCATTTTTGTGGTTTGGGTTCATTCATTTTGGCCATGGCCAGTTTTTTTACCAAACATTTCCCACCACTTATTTTCATTGTCCCTGGTAAGAAATGAAAGGAAAACCAGTATCATAGGATCATAGAGTTGGAAGAAACCTCCGAGATCATCTGCTCAATACAGGAAATCCACAGCAACAGCATCCCTGACAGATGACTGTCCAACCTCTGTTTGAAACCCTCCAGTGAAGGAGAGCCCCCCCCCCCCCCCCCAGGCAATCTGTTCCACTGTCGAACAACTCTCACCGTTAGGAAGTTCTTCCTGCTATGATGAAATGAAGTGGACGGAATCAACAAAATGAACAAACCGAGTGAACCGAAATTGCAAAAAATTCAGTTGCTCAGACGTTTTGACAAAGGTTGTTCAGAGGGACTACACCCTGCTCAAAATAAAAATAAATAACCCAGGTTATTCTGCTGCTTGTTTCACCTCTGCCATAGATGTATGAATGAGCATGCTGGAGAAAATGAATGGGTTCTATGTCCTTATTAGGGGCGTGCAATTCATATTGTTTTAATTTAGTTACGAAAACAAATGGAACCCCATTCGTTTTCATAACAAACATAACAAAAACAAATGACCAAGCAAACAAGATTAGTTTGATTTCATTTGTTTTCATTTTTATTTTTTCATTTAGTTTATTTAAAATAATAACATTTAAAAAAAAAAAAAAAAAAAACCATCACTGTGCATGTGCAAAGTTATTGCTGGGGCTGTTCTATCCATGCACAGCCCTTTTCCAAAATGGAAAAGCTATAAAAATAATAATAATAATAATAATAATAATTAGTAGTAGTAGTAGCCCCCTTCGCCGCCGTAATGGCAGCGACAGGGTAATTGGTGGGGCCCCCGTCATGGGATACGGGCTGGAGCTCGCAGGGAAGGGTCCGGCAGCTGCACAGGAGAGCGCTTGCTGCCAGGCAAGGAGTTGCTGTGGCAACTGCTGGGGCAGCGCGTGCGCAGAGGCGTTGTGTTGCCAGGAACGCAAGGGACCCGCCCATTGCGGGGAGGGCGGAGCCGTTCGGGCCGCGCTGAACGGCATTTGGCTTTTGGGCACAGACGAGTCAGCCCCACCCACCTCACCTCTAGCACTGTGGTGGTTACTGGTTGCCATTACGGAGCCGAAGGGGAATTTTGGCAACTAGCCTAATTCAAGGGTTGCTTGTTTCACCCCTTTATACAGTGCAGAATAGCGGATCAGAACCAGGGAAATTAGGGACGAGCTAATTATAATAATTACCAATTGGATACTTAATTAGATGAACAAGTAATAATTCGAAGCAGTTATATAATTGAAGTAACCGAGATTTCAACAATTTGCGTTTGACCAATTGACAACAATGGGGAATAATTGTCGCACTGAGCGGGGGTCCAGTATGCTATAGTAGGATAAATAGGTAAGACTAGGATAAGACGAGTCATCTCCTTAAGAGGTGGGGAGGTGACACCCAGTGCGAGGGGGAGCGAAGCACGCACTGGGGTCATTACCCTGGGAGGGGTACCAGGTGGGTTCAGTAAGTACATGCACTGCCTGCTGGCTTTGCGGGTACTCACCTCCATACTCAAGCCCACGTTGGACTGGTCCCCTTTCGGCCAGAGCCAGGGTGCTGTCGAAGGGGGAAGTTTCGTTTGGGAGTACTGACACGGGGGGCAGTACCCGAGTTAATAAGAATTAAGTAGCTAACATACTGGACCCAGATTGCTGGTGCAATCTCCCACTGGCCTGGTTGAATAAAGAGTGCGGCCATGTTAAAACCAGCTACAGTCTCTGTGTATCATTGGGGGGGAGGGGGTGCGCCGACAAGTAGTAGTAGTAGTATTTATTTATTTATTTATTTATTTATTTAACTGTCCCACCCCAACTGAGACCATCCCAGCCCAGGGCAGATAGATGCATTTGCAATTGGGGGCACGTGATAGTGTGTTTCCCTAGGTGGTCCTGGACTGTTAGGGAAAATACCCAGAGGAAAACTCCATTGTACCGACAGCTCTGACCACCCTGTCCTTGTCTTGCAGGTGCTCCTTTTCAAAGGTCTCAGCATCCTCATGCTACCTCCTGCCGGCACTTCCATCTGGGCCCCCAACCTCAGATCTCCGCTGACTTCCCTCTTCCTCACCCAGTCCAGCCACAGCCGGGGCTGAGCCCTCACATGGCACCCGCTCACCAGCATAACGGTCCGCTGCACCAGCCCCTGCCGTCTCTGCCAGCCCTGCCATTCCAGGATGTGACAGGACCCTCCTTCCTACCTCAGGCCCTACACCAGCAATACCTCCTCCAGCAACAACTCCTCGAGGCCCAGCACCGTAGGCTCATGCCTCACCCCAGGTGAGTTCCTGCTCCCCTAAAGTGAGGGGGAGCCTGCTAAGGGGTGTACTCCTAACCCACTGCAACCAGTCTCAGGGCTCAGGTGGATGACCTCTCCTCAATGGGTGTTTTTAGATGGACTTGGGGTGGGCAACCCCGGGTCTGCTCCCGTTGTGGTGGGTTTAATCGGAGGCCGCAGTCCACACATACGGCGCCCCCTCCCCTGCACCATAGAGCTGCGGGCAGATCACCAGCCACTCTAGGATGACACCTGCAGCTCTATGGCCATTGCCAGGGCAACCCCTGGCCTGAAGCAGAGCTGCAGTCGCCCATCTGCGAGTAGACAGACTGCTGTTCTTCTCTGCCCCCCCAGCCGATGTTCCGGGTTCAGGCAGCCGGCTCCGCTTGCGGTGTTCTGGAATGTTCCAGAGCACGGCAGCAGAGCTGGCCTGGAGCAGGCAGCACCTGCTCTGCTGCTGCTCCGCCTCACCCCCAGGGTGGCCCACTTTTACACCAATGGACCCACCCAGGGTGTGGCTTGTGGAGCATGAGCAGAGCAGGCATCCGTCTAACAACACCACATGTCTCTTCATGCAGGATAAACTCAGCCCTGGTCTGGATTAGCATCCATGAGGGATGGCCAAACCGCAGCGTCCAAGCCACCCTGGGCAGCTCAAATATGGTTCGGTTGCCATGCCCAGCGTACTGCCGAGGCCACTCCCTCCTTGCCTGGTTCCCCCCTGGGGGAAATGTCACCCCCTTGGCCAGGCTGCTCCCAGTTCCCAAAGGGAAGAGCCTGCACTTCCCCAAGCAGGGTAGGGGGAGCTGAATGCATAAAAGCAGAAGACCGCATTCCTACATGCGCTGATTCCTGTGAGAATACAGCCCCCCCCCCCATTGTTCTCCTGGAATCCCCGTGCAACGTAAGTGGGCTGAGTCCCTGAGTTCAGTGGGGACCCAGGAGACCCCCTCCTGCCTGCAGTATTCAAAGTGCTTTACAGTCCTTATCTAGTTCATCCTCACATGTCATTATCTCCTGGAGGTAACATGTCATTATCATTCGTAGTTTACAGAAAGGAAACAGGCTGGGAGGCCATAAGAGTTGCAGAGGAATGGAACAAGATGCCTAGGGAGGTTGTAGGCTCTCCATCACTAGAAGTTTCTTTAAAAATAAAATAAAATACTGGACAGCCATCTCTCAGGGATTTTGTAGTTATCCTGCTCTAAGCGATCAGACTAGATGACCCTTAAGTTCCCATCCAGCTCTAAGGGCGCTTTTAAACGATACAAAAAACGCAGCTGAGCCTTTAATCAGCCACCTTTCTTTGTGATCGTTTAAATGTTTGATGCGGTTTGATGCCGCATCAAACTGGCTGAGGATTCCTGCCCCCCTCACTTGTGTCCCTGGGAACTGCCGGGGTTAATTGCGGCTTCCCCGGTTTGCAAGCGGGGGGGTGGGGGAAAGCCGGCGAAAACTGCCTCCTCCAGGCAGCCCTGGCAAACCCCCTTCCTCCTATAAAGCTCCCAGCCAGTGATTAAATTTAATCACTGGCTGGGGCAGAGAAGACGGCTTCACCGCGGGAGCCGTCTTCTCCAAAACGCGCTTGGGAGAGCGCACGTTTAAAAGCGCCCTAACACTGTGTCCAAAGCCACCCAGTGAGTTCATGGCTAGGATGGGATGGGATTAGAACCCTGGTCTCCCAAGTCAAAGCCCAACTCCTCATCCACTGGCTTTTGGTTAGCTAATGTGGCAGGAATGCAAGATTCACAGTGCTCTCTCTGACATTCTCCCTATGTTTTACCCCACTGGGCTTCCCCTCTGCCAGTCGGTTGGCCACAGCCATTACAATCCTTCTCCTCACCCCTGCAGGCGGACTCAGGAGCGTGTGTCTGTCCAACCTCATCGCTTACATCCAGGCTTTGAATTTGGCCACCAGTTGCAGACTCCTCAGCCAATGGGGGCCCAGCCCAGATATTTAGCTGAAGGCACGGACTGGTAAGTCTTCCCTTTCTTCCACTCCTTTGGGTGAGGCACAACATTGAGCTCACGGGGCAGGGCTCGGCTGAGGAGATGTGCCTCGTCTCAAGCACCTCCCTGCACTGGCTTTGCAAGCCCATGCCAGGGGTCTTCCTTGCACCTTCCTCTGAAGTATTGGCTGTGCAACACGAGTTATTAGAGCAGCCACGGACCCGTTTTCCTCAGCAGCACTGGGCTGCAGCTAGAGGAACATATTGCACTTCAAGCTAGCCTGCGTGCTTGACATCATATTAGGGCCATTCTCAACCAGGGGCTCAGGTTGGGGCCTATGGCTGGGTCTTGCAAGGGTCCTAGGTGGCCCAGAGAGGGGACAGGGTGGCCTCAGAGGGTGGAGGTTCTGGGAGGTCCATGAGACGTGATGCAGCTCATACCTATCCCTCCCTCCCCAGTACCACAGGAGCACCGCCCCCCTCAGACCACCTGGCCCCCTCCCAGGATCCACCTAAGAGCCTTCCAAGACCCACTGGTAGCTCCTAACGTGATTGCATCCTCTATTGCTCCCCCTCCTGCCACTCGCTCTGTCTGGCTGTGCTGCTGAGAGCCGTGGAGCGGTATAGAGAGAGGCAGGGCATGGTAGCCAGGGAGGCTGCCCAGGGAGGGGTAAAACTACCCAAGGCGTGGTAGCCTCCCCTCCCTGTCTCATCTGGCTGTGGGGTAAGTGTCCCTCCTTCCCCGGACTACTGTGACATCGTGGCATTCCGTAAGGGGCAGGCCTAAGTCCTTCCAGTGGCCACATGCTCTCTGGATGACCACGCTGTCATGGTGCTCTGTGGGGGTGGGGCCTCCTGCAGCGGGGAGAGCCAACCAGGAAGCTGAGAGGCAGCATGGCAATTGAAGGGATGGCTGACTGGAGGGGTGTGGTCTGGATGATACAGAGAAGCCAGGCCGGGGGCACGATAGAGCAGTGATATTGCAAGCCTGGCTACTGCCGCAGGGGACCAGACCATAGCCCTTCTTCCTGCATCTGGAGCTCCTTCCCTGAACCTGTACACTCTGCTCCCTCCCTCACGAACTCCAAATCCCTCCTAAAAACCTGCCTCTTCTGTCCACTGTTCTCCAGCTGCACACCTCCCTAGATTGCTCTGCTTATATTCTCTGGGATTCTCTTCCTCCCTTTACAACTAAGCTAATCACATTCACCTACAACTTCCCAGCTTCATCCATTCCCCCTTGTCTCTCCCTATATGCCCCTCTTCCCACCTCTCTTGTCCATCCTAAACCCCTCAGGGGAGGGACCTGTCTCTGTAAACTTGACAGTTCAGCCACCAGGGACATTTCTGATGCGATATACATAATGGTGGTGGCTGCTGTGGTTGTTATTAATGTTATTATCATGGAATGCCAGTCTTGGAAGGGTCCTTGAGAGTCATCTAGTACAACCCCCTTGATTGGATGCTCAGGGAGCTGCAACGGGTACTAAAATTAGTGCCCGCAGGTAATGCCTGCATTTTCAGGCACCACATTGGGCATCCGATAGGCTTCCCGAGGACGAATCGGGTGCTCAATGCCCAAAATGTGAGCATTACCCAGAGAAACTGACATGCCCCAGCTGGGAGCGCTGCAGAGTCCAGCTCCACAGCGGCACCAGCCGGGGTGTGTCAGTTTCAAAGGCAGCTGGGGCTTCCCTCAGACCACGCTTTGATAGGCACTGTGTCCAGGAAGCCGCTTTTGAAACTGACAAGTGCCTGCTGGGAGTGCTGCAGAACCCAGCTCCACAGCGGCACCAGCTGGAGTGTGTCAGTTTCAAAGGCAGCTGCGGCTTTCCCCACACCATGCTTTGATAGGCACTGTGTCCAGGAAGCCGCTTTTGAAACTGACAAGTGCCTGCTGGGAGTGCTGCAGAACCCAGCTCCACAGCGGCACCAGCTGGAGTGTGTCAGTTTCAAAGGCAGCTGCGGCTTTCCCCACACCATGCTTTGATAGGCACTGTGTCCAGGAAGCCGCTTTTGAAACTGACAAGTGCCTGCTGGGAGTGCTGCAGAACCCAGCTTCACAGCAGCACCAGCCAGGGTGTGTCAGTTTCAAAGGCAGCTGGGGCTTCCCTCAGACCACGCTTTGATAGGCACTGTGTCCAGGAAGCCGCTTTTGAAACTGACAAGTGCCTGCTGGGAGTGCTGCAGAACCCAGCTTCACAGCAGCACCAGCCGGGGTGTGTCAGTTTCAAAGGCAGCTGGGGCTTTCCTCACACCACGCTTTAATAGACACTGTGCCCAGGAAGCCGCTTTTGAAACTGACAAGCGCCTGCCGGGAATGCTACAGAGCCCAGCTCCACAGCGGCACCAGCCGGGGTGCGTCAGTTTCAAAGACTGGCCCTCCCCCCACCCAGGGAAGAAGTGGCCTTTGAAAGTGAGCTCCACAGTGGTCCCAGCCTGTCCCTTTCAAAGGCCAAGTGGAGCTTTTGAGCAGCCCGTTGGATCCCGTTCAGGCATCAATAGTGCCAAAACGGGGGCCAGGTTGATTCAAGCACCCCAGATTCGTCAGGGGTGGCCAAATCTTCAGGTGCCACTGCGGTGGCAGCGCTAATGCAGGATACTCCCGGTACAACATCCCCAGCAGAGAGAGCTGTCCAGCCTCTTTCTGAAAACCTCCCACCCACCCCTTTCCCTGAGAGCCTGTGATCTCCCTTGGCAACTTGCTCCATTGCCGCGGAGCTCTGACTGTTAGAAAACTTCTCATGATGAATATTGGTAGTAGTATTGTTAATGACTGCTTGGTATTTCTGGCATGAGACCAGTCATTTATTAATAAACTGATAAGAAAGGCTCAGACACCGAAAAGCTATTCAAAGTACTAAAACGTGGGCTGTGTTTATCTTACCATTTTTAATTATTCTTTTTAGCCAAGCATGATTTTGAGAGCTGAGGGCCCCGAATGACGCTGCTTTCCTATGGGAGTCTTTCTCTGATTTTGTATTAGTTTATTTTCCACGCTACCTATTCCCGGTCTTTCTTTTACATCTGTCCACTGAGACTAGGGGCATTGTTCCCTCTGCCCTGATCCTCCTTTTGGTTTGGTGCCTAGCAGATCGCACCTAACAGGAGACTTTGTTGGACAGAGTCCTGCGGCAGGGGAAGGCCCAAGCAATTGCTGGAGTGGATTCTGGAGTTCCCTCCTGCCACTCGAGCCACCTTGCGGTCGGATCTCTTTGAAGTTATGTTTTCCTCTCACCTGCCGCTGAGCCAAAGCAGCTTCCACGGCCACGTGCGGAACCGTTTGGAGAGCTCCTAACGAGCCTTCACTCTGCTTCGGGAGAGAGAACTTTTGAAGTTAAAATGCAAATCATTGCCACCGTTCTAATTAGCTCTGCTTTGACAAGTGCTGATACAATGGTTATTTAGGGGGCCTGCTTTTGTAACGATGATAGAGCCGACATTCCGCAGCACTTGTTTACGGAGAGATTTTTCCTGTGGAACAGCGAGAGATGTGCTAATTGGATTGTAGATGGAGGTGCTGTTCTCACTCTCTTCATCCTCAGGGACAGGGCTTGGCCAGTTCACTGCTCTGGGGCTGTGTGTTCAGAGAGGGCCTCTGGAGAGCGCGTGCAAATAAAGCATTTCGGCTTGCCGCATAGGGCCGGCCTTACCAACTTTGCTGTTGTAGGCAAACTATTAATGCTCTCTCCCACCCACACCTTTCCCTGAGGAGGAGGAGGTAAGGATCCTGGTAAGGAAAAGTGTTCTAGCCAAACCCCAACAGGGTTATTGCACTATCCCCCCCCCTCCTTCCCTAAAATTCCCTTGCATTTTCAGTTCCATGTCCTTGTTCCCTGTGCAGTTGTTATCTATCTATCTATCTATCTATCTATCTATCCCCATCCCCATCCCCATCCCCATCCCCATCTCCCTATTCCTAAGGTTCAGGACAGGGTATAACAACTAGACATCGATAAAATAGATACACATGAAACCATTTAAAAAATCCCCTCCCCAAACCCTATCCCTGCATACCAAATGTTGGTCCAAATAAAAACATTGCCTCTGTAAAATGATCAGATTAGCCAACTTTAGCTGGGCCTTAGCAACGTTGCTGCTGTAGGCAAACAAGAGTGAGCCTTGAGGGCAGAGGTGGGGAAACTTTTCTCTCCCCGGGACCACTCTGAAATTTTGGCCAAGCTCCACGGCCACATAGAAGCTGAGGGTGGAGGTGCTAGAGGTGATCAGGAAGACAAGGGTCCAGAGATCATGGATCTGTACAAACATGGCTCTGTCCTCTGTCCTTGTGTGCATGTCCTCCTCTCTGCTCCATTGCTGTGAGGTCACTCTTTCAGTGCTTGGGGCTAGGAACTGGATCCAGAGGCAGATCCAGGCACTGGAAGCAGCCAAATGAAAACTAGCTGTGGGCTACATTTAACCTCCGGTTCTTCTGAGGTTCCACCTCTGGTCTAGGGGAAGGGAGTTCCATCCAAAATCTTATTAATAGCTTAAGGGGCTGGATTTGGAAGCCATTGGGGGAGCTCCAGACGCAGGCATTAGCAGGAGCAGAATTTGGTCTGTTTTCGTCAGATTAGCATAGCTCAGTAAAGACAGTAAATACCCATGTATTGTGCGAAGCATTCCTAAATGGCTGTTCGCGGGACTTGCTGGAGAAGTATTGGCAATATGGCTGGGTAGCTAAACTTTGGGGCAGGCACGATGGGAGCCCTCACCGTGCCCTGGGTCTGTCAGCTTATTCACACAACGAGGGAGCGTCTCCTAATTCGTTACTCTACAGAGCAGGGTGTTGGCTGAAAGAGAAAAAGGGTGCAGCGTGTGGGAAGCACAGTCAGTGGGAGACATGACCTCCAAGGTTCTCGCTCAGAGAATGTTCTCTAGGGCTACAGTAGATCTGCAGTTGGAGCGCGCGCTCTCTCTCTCTGCACAAGATTGGCACGCTCGGGGGGGGGGGGGCAGAGGGTGCATCTCTCCCCCCCCTTTGCCTGCCTTCACCCCTTCCGAGCAGTGTGATGTCACAACATTCTGAAGGAGGCGTGGCCATGTCAGAAAAAGGCAGGGGAGTCACCCCGCCCCCTCCTGGCCTGCCCCCTTTTGGAGGTACTCATGTTGTGCTCCGCCGGGCATGGGGCTGCCTGGCCCGACCCCATTCTGGTGGTGCTCATGACAGCTGCCAAAATTAAGGAAGGAACGGTCTCACCCGCCCAAGGTGCACATGTCCCCTCTCACTGTTTCACCGTTGCATGGTGCTCAGCTGCTTAGTGCTGGAGTCAGACCTCGGGAGGTTTCTTTCACAGAACAATAGGGTTGGTCGTGTCTCTCTACGAGGGCTCTTTCTCTTGCAGGGACCTCAGCGTCGACGCTGGATTATCTCACAGCCAGTTCCAGGTGAGGCCGGTCCCTCAGCATTATCAGCATTACCTAGCCACCCCTAGGATGCACCACTTCTCCCGGAACGCCTCTTCGACACAGATGGTAAGCAAAACAGCAAAGGCCCTTGCCGGGAAGTGTCTGAATTGCCAAATGCCGGGAGGCAGCCGTATCCGTCGCCTGCCTGCTACAGAATTCTGTGACGTGCCGGCCGTGGGAGGGAGGGGCTCTGGAAGGGTAACACTGTGTCTGCGTTAAAGGGTCTGCGCGTCAGCTGGTGTGACGCTGCGGCATTGATGGAGCCGGGGCCGGTTTATGCTTAAATGGGGATCCAGCCTACAGAATCTCTGCTCCCTCCCGTCCTTCTAAGCCCGCCTAAAAGTTAAACCCTACCTCTTACAGCAGCCTAGCTCCTCCTCCCCACAGATTGTTTATTGATGCTTTGCCTTATATTTAGTTACATTTTTATCCATCCCTACTCATTAAGGGCCCAGCTGCTGGCACCCCCTCCGTCTCCAGTCCAGCCTTTCCCTTCCTTAGTCTCTGTTCTGCCTGTTTCTGACCCCGCTTAGTCTCCTGTCTGTCTTCTCTCTGCCCGCCCCCCCGGCTTCCTGGTTGGTTAGCAGCAGTATAAAAGTATGCTGGTATCAAGAGGAAGCTGGTTTCCTTCCCCATTCTGGTCCTGTGTCTGTTTCTTGGCTTCCTGACCCTGACCTGTTCTGTTTCCCTCTGCTCTGCCCTACTCTACTTTAGTCCCCGCTTCCCTATTGTCCTGGCCTTGCTCCCCTCTGATATCTCTAGCCTCTGTTCCCTCAGACCTGTCCTCTCTGTTAGTTCCTTTCTCCCTCTGACATCCGCGATGAACCTTGCTCTGCCCTTGTGCCTGGTGTGAGCCATTAGAGAGCTTCAGAGGGGTTTCTTTTCCCTTACTCTGAATCCCCCTCTACTGGGTCTCGGCCTGTCCTTTCCTGTTCTCTCTTGAGCCCTTTTCCTCAGCTTCCTCCGGCTCTTTTCCCTGTTCTGACCCGTCCGCTCCATTACAGTTACAATACATAAAAACAGTAAAATAAATAAACAAATACACAACATAGAACCAAATATTAAAAACCCCTAACCCACCGCTCCTCTACCCCTGCCTGCCAAACGCCTGGCCAAGCAGAAAGGTCTTCATTGCCTTCAGAAGATGAGCAGGCTCAGGCAAACCTCCAAGGGGAGGGTGTTCCATAATGGCGGCGCAGCTACCGAGAGCACTTCTCTGTGGGCCCTTGTTGTGTCAGTGAACTGGGAGGAGAGATGGGGCCCGCCAAATGGTGCTCCTTTCTTGCTGTGGTGACCTCAGAGGCCGCAGTGGGACATGAGGGAAGAGGTGGCCTTTCCGATATACTGTCTCACACTTCAGGATCCCTCCCCCTCGTAAGCTAAGCACAGGACCGTGCAACTTTTCAACGTCCTTGTCTTTCCCGATGTTTCCCTCTCCGGTGCCGTTCCTTTCTTGTCCATCCTAGTTTATAAATCCTCTCATCAAGACTGCTCAAGGCCTGGCACATTGCTGTGTGCTATATAAATAAATAATAATAACTTCTCATTTTGGTTTCACACAGACACTCTAACACGGATAAAATGGGTGTTACCTTTTATTATACATGTTGCAGGGCTGCAGGTGTGCTCTATGGGTGCCCTGCAACATGTATAATAAAATGTAACACCCATTTTATCCGTGTTAGAGGGTCTGTGTGAAAAGGGCCAAAATCTGCCTGTGTGTAAGGCCTAAAGCTTAGCTCGTGGACTGTCTTTTAGTCTTGTGCTTTAAGGGGACCTCGGAGGCTGGCATTTCATGTACTAACCCAGGTAATTTTTCTCCCCGCTGCCTCGCAGGTTTTCCATGAAATTAGAAATTACCCTTATCCTCAGCTTCAGTTGCTTGCTCTTCAGGGACTGAATCCAAGCAGGCACACCTCTGCCGTGAGGGAGAGTTATGAAGTACGTTCTTCTGCTTTGAATTATCTTTTGCTCCTTTCCCCCTGCGTGTTCTCTGCTGCGCTGGATCAAAGAAAGTTGCGCCCCCCCCAAAAAAAAACGGGTGGGGTGGGCCCCTTCCAAGAAATGTTTGGGGAGAACAACAAAGAGGATCACCGCTCTAGAGGAGAAGTCAATAAGAGCATGAGAAGTGCCATATTGGGTCAGACCAATGGTCCGTCCAGCCCAGCATCCTGTCTCTGACCGTGGCCATTCTCAGTCGCTTTGGAGACGTGCCCAACAGGTCAGAATGGAGGGATCCATTCCCTGCCATTCACGCCACGCTCTGGACAGTCAGTAGAGAATGTGCCATTTTGTATTGCTTTATTAATGACATAAACAAACGGAGCCCCATTTGTTTTCGTAACTAATGAAAACGAATGAATACGCAAATAACATTTGTTTGATTTCATTTGTTTTTGTATTCATTTTATTTTATTAAAAATATGGTTGTTTTTTTAAAAAAACCACTGCACGTGTCAAAAATGGCCACCGGGACCATTCTGTCCCGTACCGCCGGGTGCCATTTTGGGAAAGGGCTGTGCGTGCGCTCAAGGGCCCCGGCGGCTATTTGCAAATGTGCAGCGATTTTTTAAAAAAAATTCATTTTTATTATTTTAATTTTTAATAAAGTAAAACAAAAAATTAATGGAAACGGTAGAGTCCTTTATGACCCCCCCCACTCCCCTGCTCCCAAAAACTTTTTTTTTTTTTTTTAAACGAAACCTTAAATGAAAATGAATGATGTGCTTTCTGCACAACCCCTAACAGTTGGAGGTTATTTTCCTCTAAACTAAACTAAACTGCCTAATGGTCCATCTTAGCCCAGGGTTGTCACAACCTGACACGGCAGCAGGGGTTTCAAATTTGGGTCCAAGTCTGGCGCTTCCAGGGTCTCCGGCGGAGGCCATCCTGGTGTGCTACCTGGGACCCCTTCAGGCCCCCAGCAGAGGCCTCCCCCAGGCATGCTGCTGGGGATCCTGAGATGGAGATGTTGGGGATTGAACCTGGGGCCTTATACATGCAGGGCACACGCTCTTACCACTTGAGCTATGCCCCCCTCCCCCCCTTACATCCTGTTTGGCTAATAGCCAAGGGCACGGCGGCCTGACAAGAACAGTGGGGGCAGCTGCACCTGGGTCCACGAGCCGGGGGTGGGGGGGAGGGGGGAATGGCGTGCTCCCTGGTAGAACTGTGTCCCCTTCCGCATCCCACCTTCTACCCCAGGGCCCTTTCCAAGCTGGCCACTCCCCTGCTCATAGCCATACACTGACCTATCCAGTCCTAAGGAACAGGGGTAGCACGGGGGACGGTCTAACCTAGAGCAAACAAGAGGAGCTGGGTGGAACTGGGGAGGACATGTTGACAGATTTCAAATATTTTAAAAGGATGCAATACTAATGATAACAGGACCGGGTCCCCTGAGGTAAGTAGTGTCCGGATCTTGCCCCTCAAAGACCCAGGCTTACAGGTTTCTATATTTATACTCTGCTCCAGTCCTTTACCATACATATATGGGGTTTAGACGTGACGTCACGCACACAGTTAGCTTCTAGCGCATGCTTTAACGCCGCGGACGAAATACCTTTACGGTGCGGCACCACGCGCATGTGTAAAAGCGATCTCTGTTGGGCAGCTGCCCCCTCTTGATACGTGGCTACTGCCTCCAGTCTCTCAGTCCCTTACAACCGACTCCGCTGGCCAGGCCTAATCCCTCCTGTAGTCAGCCAAGAGGCAGAGGCGGCTCTGTCCTTCCTAACCAGCCTCTCCCACTCAGCTGCAAGCTCAGCCTTTTAGCCTCTGGACTGGTTCAGCCACACCCGGGATCCCCGGCCCCACACTAGCCACGCAGTTGCCAGGCTTGGGGAGCAGCCCAGCTGAGGTGTATTAAGGCTCTAGCCGGCACTACCTGAATGCCTAGGCCTCTGTCCCAGGCCACCCCTACCCTCCAGCCTTAAGGCTCCCTTAGCTAGCCTGCCCCTGCTTTGCTAATTAAAAAAAAGAGCACATGGGTTCTCCACTGACACTGAAGACAGGACAAGCAGCAGTGGGGTTAAATTACAAGAAGGTAAATTCAGATTAAATAGTAGGGAAACTTCCTGTTAGAACTAGAGTTAGAATGAGTACCTGCAAAAACGAGTATTCGTACTGAATTTGCAGTGCCTGATTCGACTCAAAACATTTCTGGTACTCTTCAGTACCCAAAACGGTTTCTGATCAGCAAGGTCCCTAGTTTTCTCTGCCAGTGAGTTTTTGCAGGCAGAAATTTCCCAGAAAAACCTGGAATTCCATGTTTTTCTCAGGGAAAACAGGAATTCCATGGTTTTTCTCTGGAGAAGTAAGGAGAATGAATGAATTTAATGATCAGGTTTTTCTGGGAAATTTCCACCTGCTCACTGGCAGAGAAAACTAGGAACCCTGCTAATCAGGTACGTGAAATTCAAACATACTGAAATAATAATAATAATAATAATAATAATAATAATTTTATATAGTGTCCCCTTGCCTTGATGGCACTCAGAGCAGAATATAAAACAATATAAAAGTATAAAACAATTTAAAACAATTTAATTTGTTTTACCGTTTTCTTCCCGATTTCTGCGACTTCCAGTCCCTGCATTGAAAATATTTTCAGGTATTTTGGGGGAGATGTTTTGAGTAATTTCAGGTACTTGAAAACTAGAAAAACAAAATTCTGGTGTTCAGTACTTGAGTGGCATTCTGGTACCGATTCAGATACTGAAAACGATACCTGAGATGCAGGTATTCATTTTACCTGTGGGTATCCAATCTGCCCTAGTTCAAACAGTTCCACAGTGGTACAAGCCGCCTAGAAAGATTGTGGAATCTCCTTCCCTGAAGGTTTTCCAAAAAATGCTGGACCGGTATCTGTCAGGGATGCTCTGAGTGCCAGGCTGTCCTGCCTCAGGACAGGGGGTTGGACCGGGTGACCCTTGAGGTTTCTTCTGACTATCCAATATTCGATGGTTGGGGTTGCTAATTGTAACACGGCACGACAGTCTTTTCAGTAAATGCCGAATTCTCCTAGAGGTAGGGACAAATTTCTCAACTCTCTAGGCTTTTGTTTCTGGTTACCTGATGGGGCTTGTATGTGTCTTGAATCGCTGTGGGTCCTCCCTCGGTCAAGGCTCCCCTTGTTTGAAGCTCAGCAGACCCCGATTTGACACCAGGGTTTTTCACCCTCATATTGTCCTTTCGGGTGTACTTCAGTGGATTGGGACCCCTGCAGTCGCACAGTCTGCATTTGTCTCGATCCCACCTTGGGGTTCCGGGGTCTAGCGGAGTTAGAGGAGGAGTTCAAAAATCTGCTTTCTGCACAATCCCAGTTTCCCGTTTCGAACATCAGGACCATACACTGCTAGATCCAAGAATATTACTTAGGTTCCTTTAATAGTGATGATAAGTGATCCGTCCACCGTCCCCGTTTCTGGCAATGCCTGTCTGCATCCCCTGGGACATTTTGACTAATAAACATTGATGGACCTATCTTTCATTAACGTATCTAGTTCTTTTCTGAACCAAGTTATACGATTAGCTTTTGCTGCATTCTACGGCCGTGAATTCCATGGATGAATAGTGAAAGTCAGTTCATTTTCACTGGCCTCCGCAGGCTTGGTCTCAGACTCTGGTCTTAGTGTGGAGTTACTGGTTTGCCTGCACAGATACAGGTGTTGTGCATAGAACAAATGGGAACTAGGGGAGTGTGATTCATTTTTGTGGATTTTTTAGTTGATGAAATGAAAGAAGCCCCATTTGTTTTAGTAATTAAAATACAAAGACGAACAATCAAGGAAACCACAACGGATGAAAATGGACAAAAAAGCATTGGATTAATTAAAATTAAGAAATATTTTTTTAAAAAACCTGCGCATGCACAAATGGCTCCTGGCTCCTGGGCCAGCATTGCCACCATATTGGGAAAGGACACCTGGTCTGTGAATGCGCAGAACTGGCTGCCCTTTCACAAAATGGCAGCAATGCTGCTGGTGCCATTCTGGAAAAGGACTGCGCATGTGCATAATGGTATTTTGTGCATTTGCAGTGGGGTTTTATTTTTAAATGATTTTTTAAATAAAATCAAACAAAAAAAAATGAAAAATGAAAATGAACATTTTTGTTTACAACCCCCCACCCAAAAAAAACAAAGGGGTTTTTGTAAACGAAAATGAAAAATAATATGAAAAAAAATGATTTGCCTGCTGTCCACCCCATACGGGAACTCTGAATTTGCAGATAGCCAATTGAGGTGCTTCGGCTGAGTGCGCACAGTGCCTGTTTCATGTACTGGTACAAGAGGAATAATTTGGCAAAATGTTTGTCTGTATTTTTAAAGCAAAAAATGATTTTCATATTAATTTGGGAGGCAGTGAGGTCTAGTGGTTAAAGTTGGGCATAGAGCAAATGTCCTCCTGGCTCTACTTTGTGCCTGCTCTAACAAGCCCTTTTAGGGAGGTAGCTACCTCCTCACTCGCTTTAACACACAGCTGAATTCCCACAAATAAGAGGGTCAAAGTGAGGCATGTAGTTCCTCAAACAAGTGTGGGGTGATCATCTGTACAGAAAGGAGGGAACCACCCCTTGACTGAGACCTCTTTAGTCCCAGAAAACCTCCGTTTTTGTGTTTCCTTCACAGCCTTCCCTCTCGCTGCCTGCTTGCTACTCTCCAACTCCTCCTCCTGCCAGTTCCCAAGCAGGGAGATCAGGGGGAGAGAAAAGAGCTTTTTAACCCTTAATTCCCCTGCTCGTGGGAACAGAGGCAAAGGGAGGCAGTTCCTCCGGAGAAAAATTACTCTTGTTCATGAGTCCTTAATCATTTCTCCGAGCCTTTTTGCAAAACGGAGATACAACCATGTCTGTCTCGCAGGGGCCGTTTTTAAATGAGACACTCCCACGCATGGACCCCCCAGTGTCCACGTGTGGGGGCATCTCGTTTTGAATGTGGAGGTGTGTGGGCGCATGCTCCTGTGACCCACGTACCTCCACCCATCCCCCACGCATGGAACAACCG
>QEPC01002978.1:585888-640596 GCA_003113815.1 Sphenodon punctatus | reverse complement strand
CCCCCCCCCCGAAAATCCCCCAAATCCAGGACAAAAATCAGTATTTCAGTACACCCGTTGTTGGTATCTCAGTATTTCGATAATCAATCGAAAATTGGTTTGGGGATTAGAAAGTACCTAAAATATTTGGTTCAATTTGGGTTCCGAAAAGTCCAAGTATACCCATTTTGGCCTGAACTTGTTTCAGCTCTGCTTCCCAGACACTCATTGGTACAAATGTTCTATGTGAAAACCAGCTGCCGTCATCTTTCCCAGTGCAGAACGTAGAGTGTTTTTAAATGAGCCAGGCTTGGGGTGTGTGTGTGTTTCTGCCCCTTAAGTGTCTGTGCTTGTTGCATGGGGCAGCAGTGGGGGAGTGGGACCACGCACGCGAAGTTCGTGGGGAGGGCCTCAAACAAGCAGCTCCCAACATGGCTGCCCCGTCCATCGAGGCAGCTACCCTGGCCCGCACAGGGCACTCCGGATTTTTTTAGGAATGCGCCGTGCGTGGCCATGGGTGGCTGTTGCGTGGGCCACGGGAGTGCGCCTCCCTGCGCATCAACTTCAAATGAGTGGTTGGACGCGTGGACGGCTATGCACGGAAACATCTCATTTAAAAACACCCATAGTCTGCTATACGCACGAATAGGCAGATTGTTAGCGGGAATTGCTCTCGACACCTCGGAGACTCCTGAACTTAAGAATCCATGTTACATTAAACCCAGGAAACGACCGCCTCGCTCCCTGGATGCTGACATTATTCTGTCACCCGCTCCTCTTCCCCTCATGTATCGATAGTTGGAACGCTAATAGGACTTGGCATCCCTCCCTCTGTAACGTCTCTCCCTGGGCAGGCTTTTCCCTAACCTGCTGAGTCCATTCAGCTGACAATGAAGAGCTTGTTATTCAGATTCCTCTGGCCCCAGAGGCTGTGAGGGGCATCCGTTTCTCTCGCTTTCGGTAACAAAACGATGTTTTTAACCTTGTCACAGAGGAGGCCGCAGGAAGGCAAAGCTGAGAAGGAGGACGGGGAGGAGTCGGACACCGACGAGAAATGCACAATCTGTCTGTCTATGCTTGAAGATGGAGAGGATGTGAGGTAGTAGAAGTGATTTCCCTAAAGGGATTCTTGATGCTGTGCTTTAATACCCTGCTGGGGCTCCCCACTCTGACAGGAAAGGGTGGGATCCCTTTTCCTCATTCTCACCTGCCCCCGTACCTCCCACTGCTTGTCAGACCGGTCCTACTGGAAGGGCAGAGCTGGGGCCTTTGTAATCCTCTCACCACCTGATCCTGGGTTTGTGCCTCTTTTCTCACCTCCCTAGGGCTAGCCCTCTTCTCCCGCCACCAGCCTGCTACCAGGCTTTGCTTTCTTTGTGCCCAAACAGGGTGTCCCATCAGGGTCGGGCGAAGATGAAAAGTAGGTCCCCTGGCAGCCCATCCCCCTGCCATGGGGCCCAGGGCGGTCATGTTTGGTTCCCCGCTAGGAGGGAATGGGGCCCCTGGTGAGAATGGGAGCTCCTACAGGGCCCTTGGAAGTAGAGAACAGAGCGAGGGCTGGGGCAATCACCGTGGGGTAAGGCCGGCCCTGTGTTCTACATCAGGGAGACTGCTCCAGGTTTGTGGCTTAGATGTCCGTGTGGCCCTACATTTCATCATGGAGCAGGGCTAGGAGGGACAGTTAATTAACCTCCTAGGTGTAGGGGCAGTATGACCACATTGCCCCATCTTGCACCTCGCATGGGGGTTTGTGCCTCAGTTTCCCCTCTTGTATCCAGCCCCAGTTTCTCTGTCGTCCACATGATGCCACCTCCATTTACAGCTCCCCCGCCCCCCCCTTCTCCCTTCAGGGTTTCCCCTCCTGGACATAGACTTAGGCCGTTTTTAGACGAGCACGGCAGCGCCCGCGCTTGTTTGCCAAAAGACCCGGCAGCCCGATTTACACGTGACGCCAAATACGTGCATGCGCGGGCGATGTGCATCCATTTCCGGCTGCGAACTGACCGAGTCGGCGATCGAGGCCGGTCATACGCGGCCGGAAATGGATGCGCATCGCCTGTGCATGCGCGTATTCGGCGGCGGCGTCACATGTAAATCGGACTGCCGGGTCTTTTGGCAAACAAGTGCGGGCGCCGCCGCGCTCGTCTAAAAACGGCTTTCGTCTTTATAAACACATCTCCTACTCCTCATAGCAACAAAGCAGCAAGCAAACCATAAACCCAGTTCCCAGGATGCCTCCTCAGCCTCCTTCACCTGCCTGAAGGCACCTTAGTTCTACCAGCCCTCAGTCGAGGCTGCCATGTTGTTCTCGGCTCCCAACTAGGCTTCCAACCCCATCTTAAGTAGGCAGGGCTTCTGGTCACATGACCAGTCCCAACCAGTCTCATGCCCAGTTAGCTCCATCCGCCCTATCTGGGCTGCTTAAGCTTTTTCACTCAGCCAGTGGGGAAGCAAGCCTGTGGCCAGTCTGGGCTCCTGTCCCCCATTAGGGCCAGGTCTTCCTAAACAGCAGCCCTACCAAGGCTCTTGGCCAGCCTTGGCCTCTCCCTGCAAAAGTTGTGTGCCACCTTGGCTCTCAAGTGAGGCCCCCCCGGAGTCCACCAAGGAGAGGCACTCCACCCCCACCTACTCTGAAAACTTCCGAGGGCCAAGTGTTGGGCCTGCTCTTTCCCCCATCCGCTCTGAAAATATCCTAATGATGCTCAGACAACTTGCAGAGGAGCCCACTTAGATTCCAGGACCAGGGCTCAACTGAGCCCCTCATTCTCTGGTGGGCTCATTGCAACTGAGCCCCCTCATTCTCTGTGGGAGAGGCCCCCTCATTGCATTGTATGGTAGCTATGCCCCTGTCCTGAGCCTTGGGGAACCAGCTCACTCTGCTACAAGCGGCCGCATAAATAGACTTTACTGTGGCAGTATCTTTTCCCAAGGGGTTCCTTCCCGCTAGCAAAGCTCTGTTTGTGTTAAACATGCTCCAAGTGCAGCATGCCGGTGACCATTCTCTCATGTGCACTGATAACATTTAACACTTGTGGGGGAGAGGGGTGTTTCCAAATTTTCCAGCCACTGTCAGCCCTCAAAGCACTGTGAGATGGGGAGAGGGATTTTTATGGGGGACAGAAAACTATTTGTATTTTTTATATCGTATTTTTATTCTTTGTAAGCTTGTCTCTTTTTGGAGACGGGCAGCGTATACACTTTAAAGTAATATTAATGTTAAGATTTTCTCACGGACCACAATTAGAGCTGCAACAAGTACCTAATTTAGGCCCTTTTTACATGGGCTGCAGCATGGGTGTGTGTGGTGTCGGTGTGCACAGAGGTTCGTGGGTGTGGGGAGGGTGTAGACAGGCACACATCCATCTACACCCACCTCCACCCATCTACACGCATGGAGCAACCACTGGTTTCGCCGGTTGCTCCGTGGTTGGGTGATGGGTGGCGGTGGGTGTGCATGCATGTTTGTAAGAGTGCACGCACACGCGCACGCACACAAACACACACACACACACACGCACACATCCGCTGCGGAACATACACGAGACTCACCCAAGCATGAACACCCAGATTTCTGAGTGTTCATGCCTGGGCGCTGCTCGTGTAAAAAGGGCCTTAGTACTCACAGGTACCCGATCACCAACCGGGTACCCAAATACCTGGTTATTATTTTCCGGTTACTGATTGGTAAATCGTGATGGAAAAGTGAAAAATTGGGAGGAAAACTGAAAAAGTAGGACAAGAAGTCGATATTCTGAGACCGGAAGTCAATATTCTGAGACATCGGGTACCCAAATTGGGCACTAATCAAGTACCATCGAGTCATGTACCAGAAATTCAAAGGTATACCCATTTTTGGAGATACACTGTTTAAGATGGTTCCATGGAACAGGTGCAGACTACTTACCAGGATCTCACAGACCATTTACGGTCCTCAGACTGGTTTGAGAATCGCTGCTCTAGGTTAACAGAGTAATTCATTCCTAAATAGAGCTGAAACAGGGAGTGGGTTTATTATTCCCTGGCATTATTCACATTTTCAGGTATCTGGATATTATCTGTGACTGAAATGGGTACTCACATGTCTGTCTGTCTCTTATACACATCTAGATGTGTATAAGAGACAGGTTCACGGTTGGAAATGGATGCGCATCGCCTGTGCATGCGCGTATTCGGCGGCGGCGTCACATGTAAATCGGACTGCCGGGTCTTTTGGCAAACAAGTGCGGGCGCCGCCGCGCTCGTCTAAAAACGGCTTTCGTCTTTATAAACACATCTCCTACTCCTCATAGCAACAAAGCAGCAAGCAAACCATAAACCCAGTTCCCAGGATGCCTCCTCAGCCTCCTTCACCTGCCTGAAGGCACCTTTGTTCTACCAGCCCTCAGTCGAGGCTGCCATGTTGTTCTCGGCTCCCAACTAGGCTTCCAACCCCGTCTTAAGTAGGCAGGGCTTCTGGTCACATGACCAGTCCCAACCAGTCTCATGCCCAGTTAGCTCCATCCGCCCTGTCTGGGCTGCTTAAGCTTTTTCACTCAGCCAGTGGGGAAGCAAGCCTGTGGCCAGTCTGGGCTCCTGTCCCCCATTAGGGCCAGGTCTTCCTAAACAGCAGCCCTACCAAGGCTCTTGGCCAGCCTTGGCCTCTCCCTGCAAAAGTTGTGTGCCACCTTGGCTCTCAAGTGAGGCCCCCCCGGAGTCCACCAAGGAGAGGCACTCCACCCCCACCTACTCTGAAAACTTCCGAGGGCCAAGTGTTGGGCCTGCTCTTTCCCCCATCCGCTCTGAAAATANATGTTTAAGATCTGGGTGAGTGATTTAGACACACAGAAAGTTCAGGATGTAACAGCAAACATGCAGGAGAAATGTGTGCATAAAAACACCCAGTGCTAACATTGCCAAAGTGATGTAATCAAAATGACCAAGAAAACTAAACTAACCCAACCAAAAAAACTGGTGTTTTTTTTTAATTTAAAAAAACAAGTGAAACAGATACCTGATGGAATGCAAATGGATGTTAGGATATTCACCATTTTCACTTTGGGTAGGATATAATTCATGGGTTTCCCCTAGGACAGAGACTGCATCTTTGGCTGGATTCTCTATCTTCAACAGATCCGCCCACTTTGATCCAGATCTGTCAGAATTCAGACCAGCTGTGATCTGATCCCTGTTCCAACGGAGATCTGGATCAGCAGCTCCTGCCCCTCTCCTCTCGTGCAACGCCATTTTGCTTGCGTGCACTAAAAGAACTCTTTTGGGGGCATGCACAAAAAGGTATTTTGTTCAATGCTTAAAATGGCACTGTGCAAGGGGAAGAGGGTGTGTCGTCAAGCTAGAGCACGGAGATCCAGGGCAGCCAAAAATCCACAATGGATCTTCACAGCCTATTCTGAAAATGTAGGTTAAATCCATGAAGATGAACAGGTTGATTCAATTCAGCCCTAGTTTGCTCATTTTGTGGGGACTACTCCTTACAGCTCTACCCCTGCCCCTTTTGATAATGAGATTCCCCTGATTCCCCTTTCCCACCCCACCCTCCTACCACTTCACGGATGCTAATGGAATCACGGTTCTGTCTTCCAGGCGTCTACCCTGTATGCATCTATTTCACCAAGTATGCGTGGATCAGTGGCTAGCGACCAGCAAGAAGTGCCCGATTTGCAGAGTCGACATTGAAACACAACTTGGTTCGGACAGTTGAAAGCGCCTACCATGGAGGCGCCATTTTTTATCTCCTTACCAGGTCGTATGGCCCTATGTCCTTGCAGCAAAATTTTGCCTTCTGAGCCATTTGATTTAGAGGAAAAGCCTGAAAGCACGTTAGTGCAAAAAAATAATAATAATATTACAAAACAAAAGAAAAAAGGTGGAATTATTGGCGGTTGCAAAGTCTAGTGATAGGAGAGAACCAGAGTGGTCATGTTGGTTCGCATAGTATGGGAGCTGGCATTCCCGGAGCTCGATGGCCCAATGCTGCAGAGGATTTAGTTTTGAAGGCTAAAGTAGTGTGTTCATCCGGCCTGTCAATCCTGCATCTCTAAAGGATTGTATATATACCTCTCAAGTAAGTAGAAACATGTTTAGGGGTTCATTAGCTATTTCTATGGATGGCAACTGGAGCATGTTAGCTTAAGAAATGATGTTGTGTTCGGTGCCCCTGTCATGTTGTGGTGGAAATGTCGCTGTTACCTAATAAGCACCAAACATTTTGTTTTTCATAGATTCCTTATTTTGGTGCCCGCCTGAACTGATGTTACAGAATTAAATAGTCACATATTCCCACCTTTAGAGAGAGAAAAAAAAAAAGAAAGGTGGGGGAAAAAAAGATCAAAATCCTGTTTACAGTCCACAGGATGGTACTGTTCACCTTGCGTTCTCATCTTTGAATTGTGTTTACAGTGTGTTTGAGAGTTTGAGGCAAGCCGCAAAATTTGAATTCGAATGAAATGATCAAAATGAGAGCAAGAGACCTACTTCGGTCTTGCCTATCTGCTGGTGCTGGAATCATCACATAGGGCATGATACTTGGAACGGAGTTGGGCTTTGCCTGCTTCCGTATCATAATTGCAAACCTTAAGGATTGAAGAAAGAGCGATGTTTTTAAAACCTTAGGGATCAAAGGTGCTTTCAGGTCGTCATGTTTTCATGGTGGCCATTTTCCCAGTCCACTGACTTCAATCTTCACTGTGGCTGAAATGCCTCTTCCTGTCGGTGAGGTCCATTGATTTCAATGGGTGTTATAGGTGTCAGATTGGACCCATTGTCCCTTGATCGAAGATGCATCAGTTGTTAAACTGATGCTATATTTGTGGCAAAGGAGCCATTGCCTGACTGTTAGAGAAAAAGCGTCTGCTAATTTGGTCGTAGTAGTTAGGCCCTACAGTTGTTCTTTGGTGGCGTAACTGGCCAGATAATATACTTGAAATGCCAAGAGGAATGGAGACCTCCCTCCTCCTTCCCACGAAAACAAAAAGCACAAACCCCATTCAGACGCTGATGGAAGGCGTCAAGAATACATCTGACACATTCTCGTGAACCGCTCCTCTCCTGAGACAGCACAGTAGGAAACCTCCAAACAATTTCCTAAGATATCTCTGAGTCACGCATCGGCCCGACCTTCTGTTCAGTGTTCGGAGGGAAGGAAGAAGGGGGACTGATTCAGTAAATGGTATCCGTCACCAGGGCCACAACCTACAAACTACTTTCTTTGGAGTAAATGATTTGTGGATCGTGGCCCAAGTTTCTTCCTCTGCATCTTTGTGATTTGAAGTCCCATTTGAGAAGGTTCATACTGTGGAACATGTCTGAAAGGGCTGTTCAGGTGACGGGATGGGAAGACAATGATCGTTCTTTCCTGTTGCGTGTTACAAAATGGCGGCAATCCAAATATTTTTGTGAAGCAAAGAAATTTAGATTCTGGGGATAATTTGCCACTTGGGCCCTGATCCTGAAAATGCCTGTGTGTGTGTGTGTGGTGTGTGTGTGGTCAAATTGACATCAGTATGTGGGTGGCTGAGAATGGGGTTCCTGAATCCACTGTGTTGGGAAAGTCAAAGGCGGAGGTGACCGCATCACTTCCTTGGTCCACACAATCTACCCAGAGGTGCAACTAGTTTGGAATGGGCCCTGGTGTAGAAGCTGGAATGCCCCCCCACCCTTCCAGTAGCAGGGGACTGGGATTCAATGCGCCCCTAGTCCCTTTTATACTAATGCCTTTGAGCCTACCCTATTGGGCAGCTCCAATGAGCTCATATGGCCAGGGCTCGGGAGTAGACTTTGATTAAAAAAAAAAATTGGGGAGGGGGTGTGTGTCGCTCTATTGATTTCTATGGGACTACACTCTTTGAGCGTTTTTAGGATCAAAGCCTTCTCCCAGACAGACTGATTTTTTAAAAAAATAAAAATAAAATAAAAGCATGCATATGCGCCAAGGTGTACCGCTATAATCCAATCTACGCATGGAACAAGATTAAAGAGAGGCCGATATGTCAGGATCAATTATAATGAGCAAAATAAAATGCAAATGAGAGCTAATCAGCGATGCCAAAACAACAGAGCTTCCAGAGCCGGGGAACCAAGTTCCCTTCCAAATAAATATTTCAGATGATTTGCTAGGAGAGGCGTTGAATTAGGTGACTGGTGACAACATCTCAGTCAGTCTCTTTCTTTCTGACAACCCTCTAGAGACCTGAAATAAACAAGCAGCATTCTCTAGGATTGTTTTCATACATTTTTAATATTCTAGGGGAGGGGGGGAAAAGTGGCAAGGTTTTTCTTTTCCTTTTCCCTCCTTAAAGGTACATATTTAAGATGCTGATAGAGAGGATGATCTCTCGTTCCTATGAGTGTCTTGCTTAGTAGGGGACAAGCAAATACACACTCTTCAAGAGAAGAAGGTCATACGGTCTGGTTCCTTGGAGAGATCATAAAATCCTCAAGACCTGTAGGAAGAGAGGATCCTGCAAGATGCCCATAATATGGTATTTTCTGCCAGTCTTGAGGACAGAGTAAATAATAGGGACCGGGGATGAATGACTGCATCTAAATGCATGCAGGGATGCTCACTGAAATACCACGCACCATAACTTTCACCCTGGGTCATCCTATCTGTTTCGCCATCTCCACAGAAAGAGGAGGGGAGAGAGAAATATTTACAGCCACAAGCCGCAAAGATGCCATTTCGAAAATCGGTTATTTCAAACCATTCTTTCTCATCCTGCAACAAGGACAACGGGAGCGAGATGCAGCCGCCGTTGAAAAGACGGGGAGAATCTCCAGCATTTTTTACTTTGGCCTCAAGGTGACCCCTAGAAATTTGTAGCCGTTCTAACTCCGTCTGGTTGAACTGGAAGGGCCAAGCCCGAAGATAGGAAGAAGGGTTGTGTGTCTCGGGACTATAAACAGCTCAGCAATTAAACCTGAGGTCTCCTTCCACCAGCGGCAGAATCGTACGCCATTTAAAAAATAATAATGATAGAATGCTGCCAAATGAAAGCAGATGATACACTGTACTTCATGCAATCCACAATGTGACTGGGGGTTCTGAGCACATCTAGAGAGACGCTGAGTAACCTCAACCCTACTAAAATCAGTAGGAATTCAGGGTGTTTGGCATCTTGCAAGCGGTGCTCAGATCTATCCAGGAATAAACCATTTAATGGGAAGAAAAGGAGACCTCTGAGCTTCTGCTTGGAATAAACCATTCAGCGGGGAGGAAGGCAGCTCTTCCAAACCAAGGCCATGGATCCACAAACCACGTCCTCCAGAGTAGCCCCAGGGCTTCCGTGGTACTACTCCAGAATAAGTGGTTGGTGGATCAAGTGTGCTCTAAAGCCTATGCGAAAGTATTATACTATTTGCCTAAAGAACAAGCACAGTTTTTAAACAATGGTGAAGAAAAAAGCACCAAACTCCCAGTGTGTGTGTGTGTGTGTGTCTGTCTGTCTGTGCATGTGCACATAGATGAGTGTGCAACACATGCAAGTGAGAGCTTGTGACATGTCTGAAGTCGCATTGGGTGCGTGAGGTTCCCTCGTTGATTTCAGCATCTCGTGAGTAGCATGAGAAAGCAGAATGATTTTTAAAAGGAAAAAATAAATAAAAATCTCTAGCAACAAAACATTGATAGTTTACAGGGTTTTGTGAGTTTAAATGCCTTATATTTAACAATCATAATTTATGACTAACTTGTAGATATTGTGGGGTTCTTATTTAATTATTTTTATAGTTTTCCTTTTTTTCTCTCTCTCCCTTCTGGGCATTTTTAATTATAATTTATTTATTAATTACTACTAATTTTTTTTAAAATTACTCCTATTACCTCATTTTTTGGGGCATCATTTCTGGGAATGGAATGCTTTGCATGCATTGGTACTTTTAAAAAAATTAATAAAGTGAAGCTGAAGTGATGGGGGAGGGGAACCGTATCTTGTCAAATATATATTAAAAAAATATATATATCAGGGTGTGTGATAACAAAACTGTATTACGTGGTGCTGCCTCCTTGGATACATTCCATAAAAATGCAAACCTTTGATTCTGTATGCTGTGACCTAGTGGAGAAACTGCAATATAGTGACTGTGTTAGCACATATATATATTATATTATATATATGAATATTATTTGCACTCATAATCAAAGTGGGATGAGCCTTTCACTTATGCCCTGCTGTGTGGCAGGGGAAATGATGATCAGCCCCCAGAGCCAAATATGAGGAGTCTATTCTAAAAGCCAATGGGGAACTCGGAAGAGCAGTTCCATGCCTAAGAATTAGGTCCAAAGTAACATAATTTATTCTTAAAAGGTTTAAACTCTTTCAGTGTTTACAAACATGATGCCGCTCGGTTGGGCCCACTCTGAGCTGCCGGGGCCAGCACCAAATCGGCACAGCTATTCCAGGCCCACCAAACCCCAGTGCGTTAGGCAGTAGGTTGCCACCTGAAGGGCTCCAAATAAGGAACATTTTGTGAGCCGTAAGAAATTGACATAGTGCGTGCCTAATACCAAGCCTGGTTCCGTCCGGGCAAGGCTGCTATATAAATCATAATCCACGGGAAGGGGTTCCCTTCCATCTAGGCCCTGCTGAGTGTTAATCCAAGGGGAGGAAGATTCCTTATTTCTTTTGGCACTGCCGCTGCTGCACTCTGACTCGGGGAGCTTTCCAACGCCATTAAATGTGTACTGATGAGGGTGGGTGACTGGCCTTGCGTACAAATTAGGCGCAACTTTGATGACTTCGGAAAGGCATGATTGAAGCTTTTTGGCACACTCTTGTCAGTGAACCAAAAAGCTTCAATCATGAGCAGGGCGGAGCGCCTTTCTGACATCATCAAAGTCACGCCTAATTTGAATACGCAGCCAGTCACCCCACCCCCCTCGTAAGCACACATTTAAGCTTGCAAAGCGCACTCAGAGTAGCAGGATAGCAGCAGCCCTGCTTTGAAGATTGGCAGCCGGCGTCTCTGGCCCACCGCAGCCCCACACATTACACCCCACGCATAGGCACCCACCTACGGTCCCACATGCAGCAGCCAAGGCAAAATAAGGAACAAACTGCGTTCTGTATTAACTTGAAATGGAACAGTCCATTTTCAAGTTTCAAGTTGAAGCTGAGGCAAAATAAGGAACAAACTGTGTGGAACACTACCTTTTAATATTCAGTATTTCTTTTCAAACATGACGCTGTCCAGTTCAGTTCCTTAAAATACGTAACGTTTCCTTAAAAATACATAACGGGTGGCAACCCTAGTAGGCGACCAGACAGGAAATTTGGGCCCAAAAGAAACTGGGCCCACAGTCCAGGCCTAAGAGCCGCCCAGGCTGTTTTCGCACCACCCCGGCCTGACATGGGAGGGTTGCCATGGCAGCCAGCCATGGCTGCCTATTATTGGCAGCCATGGCTGCCCATTATGGTGGGGGCGGGGCCCCGGCCGCAGCACAAGGGCAGAGCCGGCCAGCGGCGCATCACTCCCCACCTTCCCTCCCAAGCTGTGTCAGGCTGGGGGAATGTGTATTCAATTCCCCGACCTCCTGACCTGTAATCTCACTGACCACAACAGCGTCACAGCGATCACTCCTGAAGAAGGTATCTTCCCTCGTGCTGTCTGCCATGTCTATTGAGACTGGAAACTCCTCAGCGCAGTAGACTTGCCAGGAAAATGGCTTGATGGATAGTAAGTAGCGGTGTGCACCAGGGATCCACATTATTTAAATCTGTCCTTTTCGTTTTCAAAAATATCAAAATGTCGTTTTCGTTTTTGCTTTCTTTTTCAATATCTATTGCTTTCAATGGAAAACATGTTTTTGACTGTAGCTTTTTGGGTTTTCATTATAATTTGTTGAAACATGGGGGGAGTGTGCCTCACACAGAAGGCAGTAGGTGTACCAAATTCCAAAATGATTGGGTAAAGGAATCAGATTTTAGAAACAGTTGGATTATGCTATTTTGCAGAAATCTGCATATACATTCCTGGCTTTAACGTCTTTGTCTCCCGTCTAATTTGGATGAAACTTGGCAAGTTTATACCCCTCCACAGGTTAACTATCTATGCCAACTTTCAGAAAGATTGGATAAAGGGTTAACATAATTAACCTATAAATGTATGTCTGTCTGTAACATCTTTGTAGTCCAACCAGTGTACATGAAATTTGGCAGGACTGTATTGCACACTTTCAGGATCATCTCTGCCAAATATCAGAAAGATGTGATAAAGGGTCCCAATTTTATAAGCCTGCACAGCATATGCAGAGAAAGGGCCTATGCCAGGGATTGTCTTATGTGTCACTGTGGTATAAGATCGGTTTGTGATGCCAATTGGCCAGCAGAAATATCAACCAAATATCCTCATTCTGTGCTGTGACCATCCCAACCTCTCTCCCCCACTTGTTACTGGGAAGCCTGAAGCATCTATTTAGGAAAAAGCCAATGGAGATTCTCTTATGTCCTCTCTCACAGTGATGCAGGATGTGATTGTGATGATAATTGGCCAGCCTGGATGTGTAAACTGTGTCTCCTGATTGCTGGGATGCTATCCCCAAAGTCCCAGTTATGTCCCTTCTATGCCCGCCTGAGGGCCGCCCCCTATGCCTACCTCAAAGCCACTACTGATTGGTCCTGTAAAGCTGGAAGCATGCAGTAATTGGCCAGTGAATGTGTCTGTCAGTCTTTTGTGTTGCTTCCCAGCTTTCCCTTCTACAGCATCCCTCCCCCTGCCATGCCCGGTGCCTACCTCTGACTGGCACTGCATGTGCTGCTATTTATCTGAATATTGGTCTTCACAGGGACAACTTCAGTTGCTTATAAAATTGGATCCCTTTATCAAATTGTCCTGTAATTTGGTAGAGATGAGAGGGAAGGTGTATGATAAGTTTATGCCAAATTACCTGTAAACAGGATGGAATATAAAAATGTTACAGTCAGAAATATATTTTCAAGTGAATAGCTTATAACAGCAGGACGTTTTAGCCAGTCATTCTGAAATTTGGCAGAATCAGTAAAATAGTGGAGGGACATAATTTTCACAGGTTTTCATGCAAATGAGATGGAAAAGAAATGTGTAGCCAGGAATGTGTATGGAGATTTTCTTAAAATCACAACTTTCAATTGCTTCTAAAATTGGTCCCCTTGATCCAATCTTTTTGAAATCTGGTACACTTAGTGGCCTTTGATAGGGGTACAATCTCCCCAGGTTTCATCAGAACTGAATAAGAAACAAAAAAATTATAGCTGGAAATACCTTTTTCAGTGTTTTCCCATTATTTCAAAACCAAAATTTCATTTTTGAAAATGATTATTTGTCGTTTTCATTATTACAATAAAGAAAATAAAAATCTCAATCTTCAAATTTGTTATCATAATAACAAAAATGAAATGCACACCCTGAATAGTAAGGAAATTAAAGTCTTTATGAGAGATGTCAATGGACTGACATACAAGTCCCTACGGGTCAATAGATCAGCCTTGGCTGATCGGCACTGGATTATCTCGGACACCACTCAGTGGGAACAGTTGGCACCAGCATTATTGTATTATTTAATCTTCATATCACAATAACACTTAGGGCATTGGTCTGAACTGGAAGCCCTTTTGTGCAAAGTAGTACTGAAATTATTACCCAGAAAAAAATGGGTAAACCTATGAAATATACCCCACCCGAACCCCAAATGATGGTCTGGGTAGTAATAACCAATCTCCATCGAATAGCCATTTCAGTTATTCCATTCTGGTTTTTCCAGGTTTTGTTCGTTTTCTTCCCAGTTTGGTTATTCTGGTTGCTCATTCCTTTGGGTACTTCGTTACATCATTTTGACAGGTCTTATACTACTGTGCATGGGTAGTTGCCAAACCTGACATAACCAAAATATGGAAATGACTGAAAATCTGAAGTACCCTTCCCCCCCAAAAATGAATATGTGAATGCTCATTTCAGTCACTGATATTTTTGCGGTACTTGACAGACTATACTTGTGAATAATAAACTCACTGTCTGTTTTCGGTGTAGTGCTAAATTGCTGAACGAGCAGGTCTCTGCCATGAGGAGTCTCCAGTCTAATTAGACCCAACCAACCGCATGGGGGAGATACCTTCTTTAGAAGTGAGCACTGCGACTCGCTTGTGATCAGTGGACCCGATCCCATTGTCTGCAAATCCTGTGCAGAGCCACGTGCGTGCAGAGCCACGTGCGTGCAGAGCCACGCAGGATCCGCACGCCTCCATATTGCCAGTGCATTGTGCTGTGCACATGTGGCTTGTGCACAGGGATCCGCAGGCCATAGAATTGCAGCCACTGAGATTACACAAGGGATGACTCTGGCCTTACATGTTTCCTTTCGAACTATTCCCACTCTTGTGTGTGTCTCCTTGTCTTTCACTCTCTCACCTGTCTGTGATGTGTGTATGTCTCATTTAATTTTTTAGTGTCCTACATGACAGACCTATGAAGCATCTCAAATGGGGACATGTTCAAAGGGTCAATGGTATGATGTGTTCTCGTGATTTTATGAAAAAGGCCCGATCTGGTGACAGGCCCCATGCATTCACACAACCATGGGAGTAACCAAAGCACAAAGGTAACACCAAAAGTGGTATGTCCTTATCCCTCCAAAGTCCTAAACCTCAACTCTCCAACACTGACAGAAGTGCCAACCACTTGTCCAACTGCCAATGTGGAGCATTGTAGCACTGCCAATGTAGAGCATACGTACCCCGCTACGTAGGGGTAGCGTGGTGGGAAGATAAAGAGTGGACCATCCTCTGAACCCCCAAGTCAGGATTAGGGCATATCCCTTTATTGCTCCTGCTCCTCCCCGCTCCCCCCCCCCTCCTCCAAATTTGACATGGGTACATGGAACTAACCTACAGTTAAGCTCCAGCAGCCGTTCGTCTGTTGTGGGAACAGACTGGGGCTGGCCCCTAGCATACTGAGGAGGCTGGCCTGTCATGGATTCCATTACAGAATCTCCCAGGCAAACGGTTAGATGGAGCCATGGAATTTATACAATTCCTTTCTCTGCTTACTTAGTGCCTCTTGGTGCAGAGACTGGTTCTGGGCGGGGATACTTAGTGGGTGCTTCACCAGATGCTACTCTGGAGTCCCTCAGTGGGGCATGCCGCGGGCAAAGAGTCCCTTCAGCGCTCCACAATGCCACAATAAGAGGTGGCACATTTGCTACCAGCGGGTAATACCTGCATTTCCGGGCACCCCTAGCGGCCACCCAACAGGGAGCCTGCCCCCCCCCCCAATTGGGTACCCAGTACCTGAAAATGCGGGTATTACTGAGGCATCCCAAGTTCCCTGCCAAGCTGAGCTGCGTGCAGGCTGGGGAGGAGCAGCACACGGGGGAGCAGCGCAGCAAGCAGGGACCAGATGAGCAGCAGCCAGGTGGTGAGTTGAGTAGCCTGTCGGGTCGCGTTCGGGAACCAGTCAGTGCCCCAAAGCGACTGGGGTGCCCGACTGACCAGGTAGGCAGTTGCAGCTCTAGGCAATTTGCATTTTGAGTGTGTGTGGGGAGTAGCAATCCAGCGCCGGGGGGGGGGGGGGGACAGCTGCACCCTGCTTGACCCTTCAAATCCCTATCCATGTTCCCCCTTATCCAGCTTCTAGGAGATTCAAATGTCTGAAGGGAGCAGATTGGCAAAGGGGACTATGGGGTGGGGGTGGAATTAAAAGGAGGCCTGCCCCCTATGCCCCAAATTCAAAGAAAGAAGGGGGTTGTTCGTGCTCTTTCCAGCCCTGCTTACATCCCTCGGTAGAATTATCATCTCCAAATTCCAGGTGACGTTCCTAGGCGTCTTTAGACATAACAAAGATCGGGTGTCAAAACCCCTAAGCACGTGTTTGACCGTTGTGTGTAAGCACCAAAACAATCCCAACCCTAATTTGACCACCCAATGTGAACACCGTTGCATCACAAGGACAATTTGCAGGTTCCGGCTGAGCACGTGGCCAACGTTGTGTCTAATGATATCAGGCATCTTTAGACATAACAAAGATCAGGTGTCAAAACCCCTAAGCACGTGTTTGGCTGTTGTGTGTAAGCACCATAACAATCCCAACCCCAATTTGACCACCCATTGAGCACACAGTGTGAACACCATGGCATCACAAGGACGATTTGCGTGTTCCAGATGAACCCGTGGCTAAAGTCGAGTCTAACGATATCGCGGGGTATGTTAGCAGGTACAACACGGGGAACAAAGCAACGGTGCTTGCATGCTGAGATAGGGTGGCGAGCAAAACACTGATTTGCCCCACAATGTGGTGTATCTAAGCAGCGCCACATGGTGAACACGGGGCCAAACTGGTGTTCATATCAGGGTCAAAACACGCGTTCAGACACCCGTTGACGTTATGTCTAAAGACACCCGTGTTTCCGAAGGTTAATCAAGGGTGCTATTAGAATTTTTTTTGTTCTGCATGGGCGGGACCATGTCAGAAAACGGCGGGGTTAAGAGGCTCTCTGGCCCCCTTTTCTGACAAGCACCCCCCCCGGCAGAGCGGCTGATGTTACGATGCTCCAAAGGAGACTTGGCCATCTCAGAAAATGGCGGGGAAACCTCTTTGCCCCACCCCTTTTTGTGTGGCTGTGCTCCCTTTGGGGTCAGTGCTGGACGGTGGCAGCCCTACCCCCATGTTGGTGATAGGCGGTCTCTTCCTCCCCTTCCTACCATCATGTGGAAGCATATGTCTCTCTGCTAGCAGAAAGGGGGTAGCCAGAGCACCAAGTAGGCATGGACTCACACACACACACAAAAACCCTCTTAACAGCCCGGGCGAGTGAAAGGCTCATCCACAATTTTTTTTTAATTTATTTTTTATTTTTTTATTTTTTGTAATCCTACTGCTGTTCTGTTGTGCTGTGCAACATTTTGCTACATAGACTATTTTATAGAAGAAAGCTAGAAAAATATTTATTATTAATATTAAAGCAATAGCGCATTGAACAAAAAACCCAACAAAACAAAGGAAGAGACGTTAGAAATTGTGTAAATTGCTTAGATTCACTTTTGGTGGATTTTTTTGTACTTTATTTATAACTAATAAAAACAAATTGCATTGCTAACTATCTCCTTGGCCTTGACGGTGTTTAATTACAGAAGAGGCTCATCTCTGGATGGTCTCATCAACCTTCTTTCCCTTGGATGGATAGCGAGGTACTTCCCCATCCTAAACTGTGTGAGGATACGCCCTTCCACCAATCATTCTCACCCATTTTGCACAATGCCCCTCTTCCTCGTGCCTGTGACAGTTGATGCCCCCCCATGTGCCTGCCCCTCCTTGTTCCCTTTTCCCCTTGTCACCCTGCACATATAAGAACGCAATACGAACATGCTCTGTCGGACCAATGCTCCATCAAGCAAAGGGTTTGCCGTCCCCCTTTCAGAAGGAATCCTGCTCCTTGCTAAGCATTGTGACGTTGTGACACTCCGCAGGGGCACCACCCTCTGACATGGTCCCTCCCCTCCCCTAATTTCCTCCAGAGGGAGGTGGCAACCATGGGTAAAAGGCCTGGTCAACGTCTGGAACAGACCCGCACAGAGACCGCATTCCAATGTTTTGTGTCAAGTAAGAACTAGGAAAAGCAAGGCTATCATAGGTCGTTAGGAGCACAGGATTGTCCTGGACGGTACAGGAAGGACATTATTATTCACAGGACAGCCTACATCAGAGGTGGAGAACTTGGATCCAGCCAATGAGTCCATCTTGTACCCTCAAGCATTGAAAGGGTGAGTTCAGGGTAAGGTTGACAGATCAAAACTTCAGAAATAAGGGACATTACAAAGCTGTGGGATAGTGAAAGAAGGGATGTCCATTATGTTCCATGGAGCGGTGGTGTTTGGAATAAAGGCCATCCACTATGCAAATAAAAGATGCCCATTCTATATCCAGGATGGATATATAATCACCCCAGCAGGCAATCAGGCCTTTGCTGTGATGGGCTCCTCAGACGTTTGACTTAATTCCTCCCTCCTCACTTTAAATACACCTGAAAACTTCTTAATTCCCAAGGTGCTTTTACGATCCATGGTGGGTTCCCCTCAATGTAATTTTGTCTCCCTCTGTACCTTCCCCTTTTAAATGTTTTAAAAATGGATTTTATATTCTTCTGTGGTGTATTATTTATGATTTGTGAAGCACTCCAAGTGCCATTTGGCAGAAGGGCGCTATTAAAATAAAATAATAATGATTATTATTATTATTTATTACTATGTTCTCTAGAGCTGTAGGGCCCTGAAATAAGGGATGCTTCCTTAAAATAAGGAGCCCCTGGAAAAAGGTTCAGGGGGAAAGGAGGCAAGCTGAGCACATGAACTCAAGACAGGAAATGGATCCCTGACATAGATCCATGACCTTCCCCTTCCTCTCCCATCCTGAGAACATCCTGAAGTGCTTTCCGCCCAACTCCTAGGCATTCAGTGGCGTTTGTACTGATTTTCAAAGTCACCCATGGAAGTGAAAGGGGTTGACCAGGATGTATGTCAAAGAATCTACTAGTGCTAGGAACAGCTAAAATAGGTAGCTCATTTGCTACCTGCAGATAATATCAGCATTTCCGAATACTATCTTGGGTACTCAATGGGCTGCCTGGTAACCAATCAGATACCCGGATACTAGGTATCAGGTACCAAATGGCAGAGGAAGTCAGACCACCTGCTGCTGTGGATAGAGAGGGGCTGGGAGCCAGGAGCTGTTTCAGGCTCCCCCCCCAGGACTGCCTGCGAGTAGGGTGTGTGTGTGCTCCCACAGGCCCCTAGTACTGTCATATCCCCCCCCCCCGCTGTTGCAGAGGCAGAAGGGGTGGGGCCAGGGAGTTCCTTTCCTGCACAGCTGGATGGCAGGGATTCAAAAGTGGTGTGCCTCCTGGCAGCGCCGCAGGTGCATGCCACAGGTCACGCGCCAAAGGGCCGCTACCCTTCGGCGAGGGCTGAGTGGAGGGTTGGAGAGTTTTTTGCAGAGTGGGAGCATTTAAATTTAGTGTGCTTTTGGAGGGAGGTTATTGGGAGATGGGTGTGTGTGTGTGTGTATTTTTATTAAGTAATTGTTGCAAGGAGGAAGGGTAGGGGGGAAGGGGTATGTCCAGTCTCTCTGGTGAGAGTAGCGGGTATGGGCTAAGGGTGGGTGGATGTGCCCCCTGGTGAGAGGAGGTCATGGGGGTTGGGGGCAAGTTTTGTATGGGGGCGGGGGTGGGATGGTTGGGGGGAGGCTCCACCATGAGAGGGCAGGTGGTGAGTTGTGGGGGAGTTGGAGGGGGTGTTCTCCTCCACCGCCTTGGTGGAGAAGCCATTGGATGACAGAGACTGGGCTTGGGGGGCATGCCCGGGGGGAGGGCTTCAGCGATAGGGGTCATCCTGGGGCATGGGAAATATGTTCCTGGAGGACGGTGTCATCATCAGGTAGTAAGGGACAGGTGTTTAGTGCCCGTCCCTCGCTTGATTTCCCCCAGCTCATGTGGCAAGAAGGCTGAGGACTCTGGGACTCTTGGCCATTTGTCACTGATGCTTTTGAATGCAAGGTTGGTAGCCAATAAATTCTCTATTAGCCGGGATTCCATCCTGGATTGGGCTGCCAACCTTGTGTGTATCACGGAGACCTGGCTGGATGCTGAGTTGGGGCCTATTTTATCTGAGCTCATTCCGGCTGGGTACTCCGTGCAGCATCAACCCAGGCTGTAGTGCTGAGGTTGATGGCATAGCCATTGATTTTATTGAATTTATTTATTTATTAACAATTTTTTACCCCACCCTTCCTGCTCCAGGCAGCTCAAGGTGGCTTACATATAAAATTAAAAGCATATAAAACTAAAACACATTAAAAGAGTAGACACTAATACAACAAACAACAACGCCCCCCCCCTTAACCCACCCTACACCCCATCTCCCTCGCCAAAAGTCTGGCAGAACAGCCAGAACCTTACTCATACCAGTATCAGTTTTCTGAACCTGTCTCAGTCTGATTTCCATCCGGGTTATGGCTCAGAGACTGCGCTTGGGGCCTTGGTTGACAACCTACGAGTGGAACTGGACAGAGGGGTCATTTGACCCTGTGGTTCTACTCGATCGCTCAATGGCTTTTGACACAGTGAACGATGAGGTGTTGGTGACCCACCTGCAGGACCTGACTGGGTTGGACGGAACAGTTTTCCAGTGGTTCTGTTCCTTATAAAGGGGTTACTATTACTGTAACCTCCTTCTCACTGGCCTCCCCCGCTCTCCCCTTTCTCCCTTTATCTCTGTCCAAAACTCTGCTGCCGGGGTCATCTACCTCGCTGGTCGCTTCGACCATGTGCAGCCCCTCCTCTTCTCTCTTCACTGGCTCCCCCTTCCTGAACGAATCCTGCACAAGCTCCTGTCTTCCCCTATAAAGCTCTTCACAACCTTGCTCCCCCCTACCTCTCTGCGCTAATTTCCCTCCGTACTCCAGTCCGTGAACTCCGCTCCTCCTCTGTTCCCTCTCTCACCCTCCCTCACCTCCCCTGCTCAGCTAACCACCTTCACCCCTTCTCCCTTGCTGCCCCCCAAGCCTGGAACTCCTTCCCTGCCCACATCTGCCTCGCCCCCTCCCTTCATGCCTTCAAATCCCTCCTCAAGACCCACCGTTTCCACTCTGCCCTCCCCGACTTCTTGCTCCCCTCACCTAACTCCTGCTGATCCCCTCCATCCAGTACAATCCATTACCTGAGGTCCGTGTACTCATATCCTCACCACATGGACCAACCAACCAGCCATCATTCTCGATGTAACCAAGCCAAGCGCGTGCACCTGGGACCTCGCATCTTTGTGAATGTTACACCCCTTGTCTCTCCCTCTGTTCCCCTTCCTTCGTCTCCCCCCCTCCCCGTCTCTCAGATTGTAAACCCTAGGGCAGGGACCGTGTCTATTCAATTACTTTGTAAAGCACCAGGTACGTTGCTTGCGCTATATAAATGCTTGCTAATAAATAAAATAAAATAATAATAATAATAATAATACTCGTGGACAGATCTCAGTGGGTGGTCCTGGGGGATTGCACATCTTCCCCCAGGGGGCTCCTGCGTGGGGTCCCGCACAGATCCACTCTGTCCCCCCTTTTGTTCAATGTCTATATGCAGCCATTGGGGGTGGTTGTGCATTGATGGGGGGTACGTTGTCATCAATATGCTGATGACACGCAACTGTACCTCTCTTTTTCGTCTGGCCCAGGCCCTGCCGTCTCTGCTTTCCCAGTGTCTGGTGGTTGTGGCGGACTGGATGAGGTTGAGCCAACTGAAACTGAATCCCAACAAGACAGAGGTGATGTTCATTGGGGGGTGGGGGTGGAGATCTGGGGGGGTGTTTGCCTGTCATTGACGGGGTCCTCCCTGTATTGGCATCTCAGGTGCAGAGCCTGGGGGTGCTCCTGGATCCTCAGCTGTGCCTGGATCTTAAGGCGTCAATGGTGGCCAGGAGTGGCCTTCACCAGTTACATCTGGTGAGGCGGCTCCACCGTTATATCTTGGACTCTGACCTGGCCACTGTCATCCATGCCTTTGTCCCCTCGAGGCTAGACTACTATAACGCACTCTACGTGGGGCTGTCCATGGTGGCGGTCCGTAAACTGCCACTGGTGCAGAACATCACAGCCCGTCTGCTTACTGGAACGGGCCACCGGGAGCAAATGACACCAGTGCTCTGGGCTCTGCACTGGCTGCGTATAGTCTTCTGAGCCCAATTCAAGGTGCTGGTGTTGCCTATACAGTCCTTAACGGCCTAGGCCTTTGCCTCACTTTCTGGGGCCCTGGGTGGCTCCTGCAGTTGTCGGGGGGGGCACCCTCCTGGACGGTTCCCCACTATCGGCGGGTGTGGACCAACAGGCAGGTGTTCTCGGTGGCTGCTCCGGCACTGTGGAACTTGCTCCTGGTGAAGGTTCACCTCAACCCAAGCCTTTTTGTGTTCTGCCATCAGTGTAAGACCTGACTCTTCCACCAAACATTTGGTGAGGGGGAGGATTGAGGGTGGGGTTTTGGGGGGGGGCGGGGGGTTGTTTTTCTGTTTGCATCCTGTTGCTTATTTTTATGGCTTTGTACTGTCTACTTTTATACTGCGTATTTTATATATTTTTAATTATTGTATTTTATTATTCTTTATGTTGTGAGCCGCCCCAAACTGCCTGAGGCAGGAGGAGTGGGCTAAAAATTTATAAAATAAATAAATAATAATAAATAGATACACTGGTCATTTCCAGTACCGATTTTTCAATTTTCTGGTTTTCGGTCGGTAAATCGGGATAGAAAACTGAAAAAATTACGACCAGAAGTCAACGTTCTGGAACATTCCAGGACATCGGGTACCTGAATGGGATCAAAATCTGGTACCGACCAGTACCCAATATTTCCATGTTGATTCAGGTACCAGAAATTCGACAGATATACCTGTTTTTGTGGGTACTCATTTTAGCTCTAGTGGTAGGTAGTTAGTTGTGAGTAATTTTCTAGGGGGTCAATATTGCACTCAACGTCTAAAGTTCAGCCCACGTTGCATGCATTGGTATTTGCTGCATCCTACAGGGATGAGGCTACAGCTCTTTTTAAATAACCACACTATATCGTTCTGAAATCTTTCTTCCCTGACTTGTTGGAATGGTCTCATCGTCATAATCATTCTGGTTTCTGTGGCTAGAAAGCCACGGCTGTGACATTATATTAGGATATTCCATTCCTGGTTCTCTAAACCATTCCATCATACCACTCTGTCAAGCCGTCCCGTAGTTTAAAGTGAGCTGTCAAGCTGCTCCTTCAAGCCAGCCTGGAGTTTAAAGTAAGTAGAGTTTAAAGTACTCTCTGTCAAGCTGCTCTGGAATTTAAAGTGAGTGGAACATTCTACCTGTGCAGATGGGAGAAACTACTGTTGAATAACATTCTTTATAACGTTTTTATAAAACCTTGAAAAAGGTGTTTTATAAAAACTTTCTAAACCAAGGAAACAAACCAGAAGTGTCAACATTTTTATCTTTCCAACTGTACCGACAATCACATTTGTAATGACATAAAAAAACCCAGGAGAACGTTATGTATCGTCTTAAAAACATTCCTGGTCATGTGAAATACACAGCTCTCTCTCAGTTGGAGACCTCTCCTGGATGACAATCAGCAGCTCCATCTGATGAATGACTGTACACTATCCAGCCAGCAGTTACCAAGAGGTAGGTCACCATTTGTGTATGTTATCACTAAGGGCACATTGAAGGCGATGACAAAATTCCCATTGGCTTTAGTAGCAGAGATTTGTGCCCTGAATTTTTGGTTAATGATACCTCATTGTATTTTTCTTTGTTGGGATTTTATTAGTGGTCAAAAACCAAAAAACCAAAGTTTCACTGCCTACTGTGCCAGGACCTGTTATGCTCTGGCTAGGCATCAGCAGAGTTTACACACAACAAAAGAAAATAGCTCAAATTCTCAGTAGCAACAGCTTAGAAGTAATCAACACCTTGGAGATAGTTTCTAGATTAAAATAATCTACTTTATTGAGAAATACATTGTGATAGGAAAGGCCTATCCCTAGCTCTTTCTATCTAGCTGCCACCAGCATGGTGGCCAGTCATGGTGAAGGTCAGAGAGAGAAGAAGGGAATGGAGAAAGGTCAGGAAGAAGGAGGAAGTCCAGTAGGAGCTTCCTGGGCACATCCCACCTGAGAGGGGGAAGGGGGGGCTTAGAAGCAGAGATCAGAATGGTTAAAGTGACACACACACTAACACACTATCTCTACTCCCAATGCCCCTAATGGTTTCTTGGTGCAAAAGCTTGATGTCATCTGGAGCTGTTTCTCCAACATTCTTGTTATAGATGAAGATACTGTTTTCATTTTAAGACCCCAAAAATGTGTATGAAGTGCTACTAAGAGAACATCCCTGGCCCTCGGTCTGCATAAAGGAGTCCAGACCCTGTAGGCAGCTGCTGCTGGCTGGCAACAAAGGCTATCTGTTGCGGGCAGGTTGCTGGGAGCACATTATACCTGTGCTCCAGCGTCTGCACTGGCTGCTAATAGCTTTCTGGGCACAATTCAAGATGCTGGTTTTTGTTGGAAATGCAAGGACTGTGAGATCATTGCATCCATTTGCCCAATGCAGAGTTTACAGAGGAGTGTGAGTAGCTAATCATCAATAAGCAGGCAGGAAGCATACTTAAGCTTAAGTAGCTTTATTAGGAAATACATGTAGGATAGGAAAGGCCTACGTCTATGCTAAGTCCTAAGACTAGGTGTGTTCAAGAGGGAGGAAGGAAGCTCTCCGAGACACAAAGAGATGAGAAATCTCCTGGGGGAGATTGACCAATCAGGTCCTGACAGGAGTAGGACAGATAGGATGGGGGAAGAGTTCCCTGATCTGTCTGTCTACTCCTGGTGTTTCTAGCAAACAAACAGGATGAGGTGCTTAGGGGGGATGCAACCAAAGGAATGTATTTCCAACAGTTTTGACCTATAAAGCCCTAAATGGCTTGGGTTCAATCTGAAATACCACCTCCTCCCTCACGTCCCGTCATGACCTCTGATCTCAGCCAGAAGCACCCTCTTGCAGATACCATTAGCCTGTGATGTTTTTATAGTTAGGGCCCGCAGAGAGGTGTTCTCGGAGGCTGCCCCACATTTATGGAACTCCATCCTCTTGGAGGTTCATTTAAGTCTGAGTTTATTCATCTCCCGGAAACATTGTAAGACCTTTTTATTTGGCCAGGCACTTGGCTGGCAGAGATAGGTTTGGGTGGGTTTGGGTCACGGGAGTAAGGGGGCTCTTAGATGTTTTTATTGATTGTAAGCCACCCTAAGCCTTGATGGGAAGGGTGGCATATACATATAAATTAATTAATGTAATTAATTAAAGAACTCTGGTGCCATCCTCTCAGAAAATCATGCCCCAAGTGCATCCCCTGTTCCTATGCACCATCAAAGTAATATTACCCTACACTCCCCCCGGTTGCTTTTCACATCCAAGGATTCCCGATTACCAGTCTGGAAACCCTAAGTACATGGTACTTCTTTGAAGTCACTCCCTTGTCCTCCTGAGTTTATCTAGGGCAGGGGTGGGGAACCTCAGGCTCAGGGGTCAAATGTGGCCCGTGACTAATTTCTATTTGGGCCCTTTTCAGTTCCTAGTTCTGGCCCCTGGATCTAGTTCTTATCCCCAAGCAGTGAAAGATTGTGCCTAATGGGAGGACATGCATACAAGGATAGGGGAAGGAACCATTGCACAGATCCATGATCTGGACCATCCTCTTCCTGAACACACTCTTTGTGTTAAACCCACAACGTGGCCTAGATCCTTCCCCCAACTTTGCCTCTGGTCTAATCCTGCCCCTTGGATTCAGCCACTAGGCAAGACTGCATACGTTGACTGTTGTCATTGAATTCATAATTGGTCTTATTTATTTATTAATTAAAATATTTGATATCCTGCCCCTTCTGCCCAGGCAGCTCACGGCGGCTTACAATATATAAAAACTATAAAATATATAATCACTATAAACAACAAAATAAAAGGGGGGGAAGGGAGAGAGAAAGCATCCCCCTGAAAAAGAGGGGGAGGAAAAGAGGGGGAAGAGAGGGATGTAAAAAGACATAAAAACCCCAGAACAAAAATAAATACCCCACCCTTAGAATAAAAACCCACCCTCATCCATCTCCCTCGCCAAAGGCCTGGGGCGGAACAGCCACGTCTTGCATTGGCGTCGAAAAGAGGAGGGGTCCGGGGTCATCCAGGTCTCTGCCAGGAGGGAGTTCCACAGCCTTTTTGGGAAGAAGCTCTGCAAATCTCTTAATTCTGTACAGTCAGCTGAGTATAGTAAACCCTACCTAGAGCTGAAGCAGGTACCTGATTTAGTACATACTGGGAATACCCATCATTGTGAGCACCGTGTCAGGTACCCAATGGTCTGGCCAAGTACTGATTAGGTAGCTGATTACCTGAAAAAATCAGGCTTTGCCATTACTAATTTGCCAGTTACCAATTGGTAAATAGGTATTGGGAAATGGTGAAAAATCGGGACGGTAACTTGAAAAATCGGGACCAGGAGTCAGTATTCCAGGTCTGGAAGTCAGTATTCTGGAACAAAAATCGGTAAACTGTGACATCAAGTAATCCATCAGGCACTAATCAGTAGGGATGGGACTTTTGGTATTGCCGAGAACCGAGAGTACCCGATAATAGCTATATCAGATTAATCCGATATTTAGTTTCTTTCTTGGTATCGGCAGTATCAGATCTTTTGTATTGTTTTTTTAATCGGATTTTTAATGTTAAAAATCCAATACTGAGAGAACCAAGATAGGAGAACCAGTAGACAGAGAACCGAAACCGATAAAAACAGAGAGCCGAAATTTTGCCCAAAGTCCCCCTCCCCCCAATGAGGTACTGATTGGTGCTGGATAGTGGTGGCTCAAGTTGAGTAACACAAATTTGATGGGCATATCCATTTTTGAAGGTACTTATTTCAGCCCTACTATCATTCTCCCGCTCCTTTTATACCCCCCATTTTTCTTGGGTATCCGAAAGCAGCTTCAAGATGAGGCCAAGAGGTCGGAGGTAACAGACAAGATGAGGCAGTTGGAAGTACAAGGCAGGATCGTGAATGGAGGAGTTTTAAAAATACTGCCAAGTAGCAGGCAAAATAGTGTCTTGCTTCCAGATTGGAAATTGCTGTTTGGAGATCTCACTGATGTCCTTCAAGAGGATTATACTTGTTTAATCTCTAAAACCTCGACAGCAAAAAATAATCTGCACCACTTTTAACTGTCCATCTGATATCACATTGCTGTCTGATCACAAAGAATGATAAAGAAGTTGAAAAGGGAAAATATCTCAACCTGTTATGAGAGGGAGAAATTTCGATATCTAGAAGGGCTCTTCCAAAGAAATGCATTTTCATTCTGCAGGAAATTCAATAGTTCAGAATTAGTTTCCAGACAATAACTAAAACTAGTCCCCGCAAAACCTTGCATACCCAATGAATTTCTAGTACCTAAATCGACCCAACAGCGGGTACTGATCAGTACCCAATGGTGACCCATTCCAGATACCTGATGTCCCGGAATGTTGACTTCCGGTTCCAGAATGTCGACTTTCAGTATCCATTTTTTTACTTCCCAAATGATTTTTTTTTGAGGGGGGGGAGTTTCTGGCACCTATTTTCTGATTTTCTGTCCAAGAAAGTCGATTTCCAGTCCTGGAAAGTGAACTTCTGTTGTCAAATTTTTGAGTTTCAGTCCCTATTTTGTTGTTTTCTGTAACTATTATTCCAGTTTTCCATCCCGCTATACCAATTGGTAATTGGAAAATTGAAAAATTCCTACTATAAGTTACCAATTCGGGGAGTGAAGTCATGATGCCCAAACCACTTACTCTGGAGTAAGTGCCTTGTGGATTGTGGCCAAAGTAGGCCCGATGATATCTTTCATTTGTTCCAATGGCAGAGATCATCTAAACTACTTTGTCTTCATCTCTTACATTTGGGACCAACACAGCAGTCATACCCCAGGTACAATCCTCCACCCGCTGAAATCTATGGCAAAATTCCCAATGGCGTTATGGGTGAAAGATTGTCCTCTGCTATAGCTGAAAATGATACTCACAAATATGGGTATACATGTCAAAATTGTGGCACCCACATCACTTTGGAGGACTGGTTATTAAATGCTACCCTTTTAGTGTCTAAGAAGTTACTCGAATTACCATTACCAAGTGACTGCTTTTTTATTAGTGAGCTACCGTTATTCCATTTTGCGTGATTTTACTAATTACCGATTTACTATTTTTCTGTTAATTTACATTCCTCAATTTATTTTTCCACATCAGAAAGACAAGGAAGATGGTTAGGGTATGGTGAATTCTGTGGTGGTGCCATGGGGCTCAACTTGATGATACTTGAGACTTCTTCCAGCTCTGGGAGTCTACGAATCCATGACACTAAAACAGTAACATGGAAAGTCAGAATGAGTTGGTAAAACAGAAAATCGGTAACAGTTATACCTGGTATTTTGGGTAGTTGGGTACCCATCTTGGTATTCAGGTACAATCTGGTATCTGTTAAGCTACCCGAAATATCATGTATTATCCACAGATACAAAATTTGCTGCCCATTTCAACTCTAATCGTGCCCATCTGAAACAAAGAGCATTTCCTATTGGGGAAGTGGAAGGCAGAAATTTATTTGTGCATTTGGCGACTGCTGCTGCTAGTCGTTTCTGATGAAGATGGTGCGGGTGAACCGAGGGTTTTAAGGAATAAACGCTAAACGCATACTGGCAAGAATTAAAACTGCAGATAGCTTCCCTCCCAAATGCATTTTTAATGGCTTGCAACTTTCTAAAAAGCTGCTGCTTTTGCCAATCATCGCTTCAGCAATCCCCTTCCCTAACCCCGAATTCCACCAAATCTTCCCCAGCTGGAATACAGAAAAATTGCCCACAAATTAAAATAAGAACACAAGATCTGCCATACTAAGCTAGACTAATGGTTCATTGACTCCAACTTCTTGACTCCTATAGTGGCCAACATGGATACTTCAAAGAAAGCCTGTATGGAGAGAGAGGAGAATGTTTTCATCTCAACATGCACGTGGTAAAAAATTTTTTGCCTCCCGCTACGGTCACATCTGCAATTTTCTACTTCTCAAGTTACCCAAAAGAACAACACAACCAAGTTCTCAGCATTCATTTTTTAATAAAAGGAAAAGGAAATGGTCACTGCAGCAACAGAGGAGCTCCATATTTGACCAATGAATGGCTCCAGAATTCCTTGCCTTTGCCAAGAATGCATTCATTTTAGTCAGATAACAAAAATCCTTCTATTGGAAAAAATCCATGTAACCGTATTACTTTTGTAGCATTGGTTGTTGTAGCAACAGAACAGTTCCTGGGGGATCGGGCATGGTTTAGTTTTACTGAAAGAGCGAGGAACTTTTGAGGCCATTGTTGTTTTCCCACTGCCCAGACTGTCCTCCTTGGTCACACAGAAAGACTGGTGACCCTAGGTATTAACATGCTCCCCATTGGCTCTTTATTAGAGATATACCACAGTTATTAAAGCTGCTTTTGGCAGAGAGAAAACCTGGATATTTTTGTCCTCAGCAGCAGGTGTGTTCTGTGTCAACAATGATGCATTGTGGGACTCGTTTTGGAAATATGCTGTAACTTGGCAACATGAGGAATGTTGACATGTCTTAGCTCTTGGGGAATCAGCACAATAATAAGACATTTTCTGCCCAAACTGGGGCTTTGGTGCAAAGCACAAGGCTTATGTGCTTAGCTTGGCCCAGACATCTCCCAGCTTCCAGGCTATCATGAGGCTAATCTCTTCCTGACCAAAGACAAAAAATGTCAGGGTGCATAAGAAAGGTCATAATGAGTCAGACTAATGGACCATCGAACCCAGCATGCTGCCTCCAACAGTACCCAATTTCAGTTGCTTTGGAGACACGCGTAACAGGTAGTAAGAGAGTGATCCATTTCCTGCTGCTCACTCCTAGCCCCCAACAGTCAGAGTTCTTATCCCACAACCAACTTGACTATAAGATGGAGGCGGGGGTGCTCAACCCGGAGAAAGTCCGAGGGTGCGACCCCCACATCTGCTCACTTGCAGCCATGCCTGGGTCCATTTTAAATGGACCTGGCAGCTGCCGCACCTCACAGTCTGCCCACATGGTGCCCCACTGCCCCCTCCACCACCCCATAGAGCTGTGGGTGGATCGGCTGCCACTCCAGGCAGCCCCCCACAGCTATGGCACTGGAGTGGAGACAAGTCAATGGACCGCTCTTCTGCCTCCAGTCAGTGCCCCAGGCTTAGATGGCCCACTCCACTGGCATTGCTCCGAGACGTCCCGGAGGACCACGAGTGGTGCTGGAGCAGAACAGGCAATGCTTGCTCCACTTCTACTCCACCTGCACCTCTGGTGGCCCGCCTTTCCATGGACAGGGCCCCGCGGGGGTGAGGCGGAGTCGAGCTGTGGGTGCAGTCCAGGGAAAGGCACCCTTTGAGACATTAACGGATCTATTTATATATTGTTTTAAATATTTTGTGAGCCGCCCCGAGCTGCCATAGGGCTGGAGGGAGCTGGATATAAGTCAAATAAATAAATAAATAAATATCCTCTAAGGTTGCATTCACATGAGATACTTAGTTTGAGAAAAACACTTCCCTCCCACCCCCCACTTTATTTTTTTGACTGGGTCTGAACAGACATCACACTGGCCGGCTTTGGCCCGACTGGGTCAGTGTGATGCCTGTACATTTGTTCCAGGCCCGTCAGATGTGGGCCCAAAAGAAACCCTGCCTGGGGTGGCGGCTGGGCCCAGACTGTGGACCCAGATCAAAGCGGTCTTTGGTCCACAGTCTGGGCCCGGAAACTGCCCAGCTGGGTCAAAACTGGCGGAACCAGGTGGGAACGTTTCTTCCCAGCACCAGCTCCTCCCAGCATGAGGGGTTGCTATGCCACCCAGCGACGCCTGCCTATAATAGGCTGCCATGGATGTCCGTCATGGGGGGGCAGGGCAACAGCGGCAACATGGTGGTGTGGCCAGGTGGTGACATGGTGCTCCCCGCCCTCCCTCCCTGGCCAGCAGAGGCTGCAGAACCCAGCAGGGGGAAGGTTTGATAATGACTATGTGACCGTAGCTGCATAATGATGAGGGGGTTGTGTTCCTAAGTCAGGCCAGGTTCTTTTGAAACAGTACGGGTGTACAGTAGAGGTGGGAAAACTCAGGTCCTTCACCATACCAAATGGTATGGCCCAGGAGCCAAATGTGACCCATGACAAGTTTTTACGTGGCCCCTTTCCAGATCCTACACTCAAGCAGTGAAAGACTGAGCTGAAGGTAAGAGAGCAGAGATAGAGGAGGGCTTGCACACAAGGACAGGGAACACGTCCATTGTCCAGCTTCATAATCTGGGCCCTTCTTTTTTGGAGTGCACCCTTTAAGCACTCAACTTGTATGCGGTCCTTGGCATTCGGATTAATTTTCAAAGTGGCCCCTAGGAAGGAAAAGCTTTCCCACCCCTATTATGTTTGATTTCATAGGACTTCTAAAGACAAAGAAGAAAAGCAGATAGTAGGAAAATCTCACCTAGAGCAGGGGCAGGGAAACGTTCCCTCCCATGGGCCACTTTGAAAATTAATACTAGCTCTGTGGCTCGGTAGGAATTGGGAAGGTGGTGCTTAAGAGGAGTGCCCAGCATGGAAGAGGCCTAGGGATCCACTCGCTACCCTCAAGCACTGGATGGGTGCAGCCAGATGAGCTGCAGGGGCCCCGCAGCCGTGCAGCCCTGTGATGGCCAATTGCTGGCACCAGTGCGCCACACTGCATGGAAGTCGGGAATACGGTTGCGGGGAAACTGAGTGGGCCAGCCCCTGTTGGAACTGCCACCATGGCCAGGGCAGGCCACTGTGCTGGTCACACAAGCGGGTGCCTGGCCCTGCGCCACCTCCCACCTCAAGCCTGACCAAAATCCTCCACACACAATGAACGACAACACTGCTGCTCACAGCCTTGCCATGAAACTCGCTGCGTGGTGGTGCAGAAGGGGCCCGGCCACATGAGTTGCTGTGTCCTGGGCAGCCTTACCCCATGTGAGGAAAGGCTACGCCGCAACACAGCCTTGGAATATTTCCAAAAACACGTTGCGTAGCAGCTAGCTACGGTTGTGGTAGCCTCCCCTCCCTGTTTTGTGTGGCTGTACCCAATGGGTGAGCGCAGGGGAAGGAAGCAGAGAGGAGGGCCTGCACTCAAGGAAGAGGGGATAGATTCAGGGCATCCATGAGCTGGATGCTCCCTTTCCGTCCCCATTGTGAGTTTTGCCCCTCAAGTACGCCACACTCCCAGCTCTTATCCAACTTGGACCAATGCTCAAACTGGCCTGTGGGAGGAAAAGGTTCCCCGTCCCTGCTCTAACGCTAATGCACTGAGATACAACAATCACAACAAATATTCCAAATTCTGCACTAGCACCGTCTTCCCACCCCATTGCAGTGGACAGTGTGTGTGCTCATTAGTACACATGGTAACCCTATACATTTCCAGTATAGGGTCCAACCTAGGGCTGAAACGAGCAGCTAAATTGACACTAGCATCGGGACTGGAATTGACTTCCCAGCAATTTCCTGACACCGATACAATTTCCTGATTTTCATGCCACCATGAGATACCATCCCAGTTGACTGACTTTCCATTTACTGTTTATTGCATACCGTCCATTTACTGCTGACTGCATTGCCATAGGTACCATTTTGCTCCTGGGTTTGTTGTTTCTGCATTTCTGAGCCAATCTTGATGTTGACTCCCTCACCAGCTATCGGCCTGTCTCTAACCTTACCTTTTTCGAGAAGATTATTGAACGGGTAGTGGCTCGGCAGCTGCAGGAGCATCTGGACCGCATCAGTTTTCTGGATCCCTCACAGTCCAGCTTTCACCCGGGCTATGGCACTGGGACTGCGCTTGTGGCTTTGGTCGATGACCTCCGCCACAAATTGGACCAGGGTCGCTCGACCCTGCTGATTTTATTAGATCTGTCAGCTGCCTTTGATACTGTTGATCATGAGATGTTGGTGACTGGCTTGCGGGACCGAGTCGAGGTGAACGGGATTGTTCATCAATGGTTTCATTCATTCCTGGGCAGAAGAATTCAGTGGGTGGTGCTCGGGAATTGTTTTTCTCCTCCCTGGGGCCTCTCGTGTGGAGTCCCACAGGGTTCTATTCTGTCCCCAATCCTGTTCAAAGTATACATGCAGCCGCTGGGCAAGGTCATGAGACGGTATGGTATGCGGTGTCATCAATATGCTGATGACACCAAACTATACCTCTCTTTTTCATCCGACCCGGGCCCAGCAGTCTTGGTGCTTACTCAGTGTCTGGTGGCTGTGGGAAACTGGATGAGGGTGAGCCGACTGAGGCTGAATTTTGACAAGATGGAGGTAATGTTGGTGAGTAAGTCGGTGGGGGTGGCATCCCCTGTCATTAATGGGGTTCATCCCCCTCTGGTCCCCCAGGTTCATAATCTGGGAGTGCATCTCAATTCCCAGCTCCACCCGGATGTCCAGGAGGGGGCTGTGGCGAGGAGTGCATTCTACCAGTTACATCTTGTGTGGTGGCTTTGGCCGTATGTCTTGGACTCCAACCTGGCCTCTATCATCCATGCTTTCATCACTTCAAGACTGGACTATTGTAACACGCTCTTTGTGGAGCTACCCATGATAATGGTTCGGAAGCTGCAGCTGATGCAGAATGCAGCAGCCTGTCTCCGTATGAGGACAGGTTGCCAAGAGCACATTACACCTGTGCTCCATTCTCTGAACTGGCCGCCTATAGTCTTCCGGGCCCACTTCAAGATGTTGGTGCTTATGTATAATGCTCTACATGGTCTTGGCCCTACCTACCTGTGGGACCGCCTCACTCCCCGTGCGCTGGATCAGCCCCTGCGGACCTCCAGGAACACCCTTCTCAATTTCCCCTGAGTTGCTTGGGGGGCAACTATGGAGAGGATGTTCTCGGTGACCATATTGAGGCTGTGGAACCCCCTTCCAGCAGAGCCCCAGGTGGCCCTGGACCTCGCCTCCTTTCGACGAATGTGTAAGACCTGGCTCTTCCATCAGGCATTTGGTGAGGAAGATGGGTGAAGGGTGGGGGAAAAGGTTAGGGTGAGGTTCTTTGATTTTGTTCTACTTCCCCCCATTATTTATTGTATTTATATTTGTGATGATTTTAAGCTGTTTTTATATGTTTTATACTGTTGTTTTACTCTATTTATTTATTTCAGTTTTCTTCTATCCTGCAAGCCTCCTGCTCACAGAGCATCTTGGGGCTGCTCGCAACACACACGATCAACAGTAATAATAAAACACAATCACATAATACACAGTTTCAAATTCATTAAAATACTAAAACTATTCTAAAAGGGCAAAAACCACACCCTCCCCTAGATCACCCCACCCTCCCCATCTCCCTCTCCAAAGGCTGGCAGAACAGCTGTCTTTGGAAAGAGGGGAGGTCTGGGGCCAGCCTAGGAGCGGCCACTGAGAATGCCCTTCCCACCGTCGCCATTAGGGAAACCGAGGGGACTTTGAGTCGGGCATCCCCGGCCGACCGCAAGGGGTGCAATACGACCCAGGGCCTGAGGCGGTCCCGCAGGTAAGCAGGGCCCAGGCTTTATAGGTCATTACCAACACTTTGAATTGGGCCTGGAAGATAATAGGCAGCCAGTACAGAGAACGGAGCACCGGTATAATGTGCTCGCGGCGACCCGTTCCTGTTAGGAGATGGGCCGTCGCATTCTGCACCAACTGCAACCTTTGGACTGTCTCCGAGGGCAGCACCACGTAGAGTGTGTTATAGCAGTCTAATCTAGAGGTAATAAAAGCATGGATGATGGTGGCCAGATCACAGTCTGAAACATGACCGCAGCCATCGTACCAGATGTAATTGGCGAAATACTCCCCTCACCACAGCCTCCACCTGGAGATCCAGGCGGAGCTGTGAGTCAAGGAGCATCCCCCAGACTACGGACCTGAGTGGCCAAAGGGGGGCAAACCCCATCAATGATTGAAGCCACCACCCCCTAGCCCTACCCACCAACATCACCTCCATCTTGTCGGGATTCAACTTCAGACGGCTCGTCCTCATCCAGCTGCCAAGCACTGGGTAAGCACCGAGAATGACGAGTCTGGGCCTGCAGAAAAGGAGAGGTAAAGCTGTGTATCATCGGCGTACTGACAACAAGGCTGCATGTACACGTTGAACAGGAGAGGGGACAGACTAGAACTCTGCAGGACTCCACAAGTGAGGTGGCGGGAAGATGAAGAACAATCCCTGAGAACCACACGCTGAGTTCTCCCAGCCAGGAACAAGTGGAACTATTCAAGAACAATTCCACCCACCCAAGCCCGGTCCTGCAGCCGAGCCACCAACATCTCATGGTCAATGGTATCAAATGCAGCCGACAGATCTAATAGAATTAAAATAGACAATCTGCCCTGATCTAATTCACGGTGCACGTCGTCAACCAAAGCCACAAGCACAGACTCCGTGCCAAACCCAGGACAAAAACCAGACTGCGAAGAATCAAGAAAACTGACCCCATCCAGATGCCCCTGAAGCTGCTGAGCCACCACCCATTCAATAACCTTCCCTAAAAAGGGAAGCTTAGAGACTGGCCAATAACTGGCCGGGGAGTCAATGTCAAGAGATTTTTTTTGAGCAGAGGACGTACTACTGCCTCTTTGAGGCGGCTCAGCACTCTGCCCTCCCTAAGGGAGGCATTGACAACCCCCGCCAGCAGCGGCCCTAATGTCTCCTGGCAGGCCTTAACCAGCCAGGATGGGCACGAATCTAATTTGCAACAGGTGGCCCTCACCGTCCCAAGGACATCCGCCGCATCAGTGGGCAACACCCACTGAAATGGATCCCATGAAATCAGACAAGGCGGGGCCTCCACTGTATGTTAGCTTCTCTGAGCTGCCTGAGGAGGGATGGGAGTAGGGTAAAAATTGTTTAAATAAATAAAATAAATAAATCTCTGTGAGAATAGCTCACCCCTTAATCCTCCAGTGCCTCCAATCAGAATGGTTGTTCTGCGTTGTTTCCTTTGCTTAGCCTTTGACCAGTCTGCAACAGGGTGGCAGATTTGTAAAGGAAATGAATCACAAGGAAGTACAAGGGAATATGGAGCGCACAGACAATAGAAGGAATATGGCTTTACATCAGTATTACCTCTTGGGGAACTGAAACTGACAACGAAGTGGTAAACGGTGAAGTGGAAAGCAGACTCCTGGTAAGCAAATTATTGATAAATCGAGAAACAAAATGTCACTCAAGACATTGTCGAATATCAAGAAGTTCTCAACTCGACAGAGACGGTACCGGGAACTGGGATTTCGATGGGAATTCCTGTTTTTGCAAAATCTCATTTCAGCCCTAGTCTAACGCCCCTCTGAGATCTCCTTGAAATCAACACTTCACACTTTGCAGTGCCAGGCTCATTGTTTGGGTGAGCGCTGACGGTAATAGAAAGCTTTGAGGAGTTAATTACTATTATTATTCCCATGAGGGAATAGCTGATCAGTTATGAAAGTTGATTATTAGGTTGGTTTCAGTAACTCGCTTTGCTCTGCAACCAACATTTACCAGAAAGAGTTTTTAAAAATAGAGATTGATTTAAGCAATTACCTATAAACTAACACAGACAAAACGTACCCTGGGCTGGGTCTTGCAAGGAGTGGTATCGTAGCAGTGATTAAATGAGTGTATCCCCCAAAATGGGTCTATCCGTCGGAATTAAAGTACCTGACTTAGCTCTGAAAAATTGGGTACTCGGTTGGTGCCCTAAGGACTACCCGATGGACCAATTTATCAGCCTCCCATACTGATTTACAGGTATGGGAAATTACCAAAATTAGTAGGTAAAATGGAAAAATAGTAATACCTGGTGTTTGGGGTAATTGGGTGCTACCCAAAATTGTGGGTATTACTCACAGGTAGTGAATGTGCTACCTGTCTCAGTGTTAAGATCATACAGTAGTAGTAGTAGACTTCTACTACAGCTAGACTAGGTTACTACTACTGTATGATCTTAGCAGTGAGACAGGTAGCACAATCGCTACCTGCGAATAATACCTAGTAATAGGGTTGCTACTTGTGGGGGTATGGTGGGGGGCTGTCTTGGTGAAAGGCAAGAAGGTGGGAGTCAGTGGGGTGAGGAGGGGTGGGGTCAATGTATGTTTTGTTGCTTTGTTTTATTGTATTGTGGCTAGGGAGAGTGTTGCTGGTGGGTTGTATTGGGGGGTGGTATTAACGTAATCTATATGCAATCCTTTTTATAAGTTGCAAGCCATCTGAGTCTTATGGGAAGGGCAGGGTATATAAAATAACAAACAATAATAATAATAATAATAATAATAACAATAATAATAATAATTAATAAATGACAGCGAGATCCTGAGTGGAGAAATTTGCAAAGGAGTGTGAGCAAGGCCGGACTTAGGATGTCTGCTGCCCTAGGCACTTCTCAGACTGCTGCCCCCCAAGCCATACACCCCAAGCCACAAAATATTAGGTCATCAAGTGCTACTCCTGTGTCAGTCCTTAACACGCTGCTTACCTGGAGCAGGGTTGCCACCTGTTGTGTGTTTTTACTTGGACCCGTCTATGTGCACATCGTCAAACGCAATCGCTCATCCTCTCGGAGTTGCTGGGACTACATTTCCCAGCAGGCTCTGTAGAAGCTGGCTCTGGCTGCAGCCTGTGTGCGTGCACAGGGACTGTCTTTGCTGGCAGCTGCCCAGGCAGGAGCTGGGTTCAGTGAGCAGCCAGCCGGCAGTCCCGTGGCAGTGATGGGTGGCAGGGGTGGCAGCAGGGTCCCCCAAATTTGCCACCTTCCCCCAGAAATTGCTGCCCTAAGCAACTGCCTTGGTTGCCTTGGCCCAAGACCAGCCCTGGGTGTGAGGTAACTGTCCAAGAGTGCTTTCGCACACATAACGTCGGTTAGGTTGAAACGGAGTCTGCCCCCTCTTGAGGGAGAGCCACTACTACTTGAGGGACACATGCTGATCAAGAAGCCAGTGACAACGTGCTAGGGTTCGTCCACACAACGCTCTTTCGGAAGGGTAGTGGCACGCCACTGTCAGGCGCCTCCGGGATCGTCGGGGGTGGGGAGTGATTCCCTCCCGGGCGCAGGACCCTGGGGCGAGGGGGGGGGGAGCTCCACAAGGGGTGTGGCGATTCCCCATCCTCCAGCGCCGCCTCGTCCTTCTGCTGCTACTGGCGCCACGTTGGAGATGCACTGCTGCCTACGGGGCCGCTCCAACGCTCAGAGCACCTGCGTGGGCATTCTGGGCATACAATAAGGGCTAGGCACCCCTTCTGGCACCGCCGGTGAACAGAGCTTGTTGCCTGACAGTGCAACTGGCCCCCTGGTGTGGATTGTGGAGCTTCTTCCTGTGTGATTTCCCAGCGTAGTTCTTGGATTGCGGTCATGAGTGGAGTGACTGGTGAGAGTGTGGGTGATTGTGGATGACTGATGAGTGTGTGCGTCTGTAGTGATACTGTGTGTCCTTCCCTCCCCCCCCCTTGCCTTGGCCCTTACCCCGGAGTGCTAGTCCTCTCAATTCCCCTTCTTCCCTTGGGTTCTTCTTCCCCTGTATTCCCCACAACTAATTCCCCTTCCCTCATTGTGTGTGTGTGGGGGGTGTGTGTGTGTGGTTGTGGCACGTGTGATATGGGCCTGCACTGCCACCACTCGCAGTGATGATCTTTGGCTGGGCCTTGGCCCATACTAGGGATGGGCGAATGTGGTTTGGATAGTCGAAGTTCGAACCGAACTCAGTCTGTTCGGATGTCCGAACCGAACGTCCGAACCGAACTCTTGAACGATCGAACAGTTCGGTTGTGTTCAGACGAGTTCGGAGGCAGGAAAAACGTCTTTCCAGGGATGAAAATTAGGTTTCGATTTCGGCTTCGATTTCATTTTGGTTTCAATTTCGCTATTTTTGAATGTTCGGCCAAGTTCGGCCAAATTGAACTCGACTGAACTGAGCCATCGAGCCCGAATTCGGGTTTCGAACTGAACGACCGAACATCTGAACATCCGAACCGCATTCTGTTCGCCCATCCCTAGCCCATACTGTGTTGATCTTCCAGATTCTGAGTCACTCAGAATCTCCTCCCTGTAACTAAGTGAAGCACGTGCACCTGCATTTTCTCAACCTTATGAACTTATCCGTGTCTCTCCCAATGTTCACCTCTCCCTCGTCTCCCCCTTCCTTGTCTCCCTTAGATTGTAAGCCCCTTGGGGCACGAGCCTGACTATAAATATTGATTGTGCAGTGCCAGGTACACCACTGGTGCTATATAAATAAACAAATTATTATTATTATTATTGTTAATAATAATAATATAATATCATGAAGTGGAGGAGGGAGTCCCTGCCCCAGCACTCTGTGGGTGGCACGGCCACATGACACTCTGGGCTTCCTCCCTCAAATGCTTTGGTCCACACAAAGCTTTGCAAAAATGTGGATCTGACCCAGGTTGGAAAGAAGACTCCTCACTCCTGCTCTGACATCACCCAGAGCTGGGTGGGAAGTGGCAGACAGATGATGTAGGGGGGACTGAAGCATGCTTCTGGCTAATCAAATGACACAATACCGTGACCCAGAGGTATAAGGGGGGATTCAAATTAACAAAACAAAACAAACAAACACCAAATAGTCCCACCGAAGTGAGCACAATTCTGAACACCAAAATGCCAAAGTGACCAAAGTCCTGGGGCAAAGAAAACTAAGAAACAAAAATATGAATTCCACAGCAGTGACAAAAATGAATTGGGATTTTGTTTGTGACAAGGAATATGCAAATTGTCTTTGCAAAGATAAAATGTCCTGTTCATTTGAGTGGTGTGGAACACCTCAATAGGGCACGGTTCTTTACCCTCTCCAACAGCACTAGAACAAGGGGACACTCCATGAAATTAACTGCCTATAGATTTAAAACAAATAAGAGAAAGTATTTTTTCACTCAGTGCACAACTAACTTGTGGAACTTACTGCCAGAGAAAGCGGTCACAGCAGGTAGTGTAGCTAGTTTTAAAAAGGGATTGGATAAATTCTTGGAGGATAGGTCCATTAATGGCTATTAGCCAAGTAGGTTTGGGGAACGTTGCCTCTTACTGTTGGGGACTGGAACAACAGGGAATGGGTTGCCCATTGTGACCTGTAGGGAACTTCTCACAAGAGACAGAGACTGGCCATGGTCGGAGACAGGATGCTGGGTTTGATGGACAATAGGTCTGACCAAGTACAGCAATACTTATGTTCTTATTTCAGCCCTGTGTTTTTTGCTCGGCTCTGCCAAGTAATGGTTGCAGGTTGTAGAAAGACATAAAGTTCAATTCCGTGAAGAAATTCTAAGTATTCTAATGTGATTTCACTTAAATTCTAATTTCAGAATGCTAAGATGGAAATTTGAAATCTGTGGCCTATCTAGATTTTTTAAGGGGGGGAATTTTTTTTGTTTATACTAGAATATAAATTCAATTGTTTGAAAAGCTGAATTGTTTGAAAAAACAAAAACAAACAAAAAAAGAAAAAGAAAGCGAAGGGTCTCACCGTTTTATTGTGCATTTTGCACTCTCCGGGCTTTCAGGAACAGTTTGCAACCCTATTATTCTCTCTGTGGAGCAACTCCCCTCCCTTTCCTGGGAGCAATGACTCATGGGTAGAGGAAGGGGTCCTTTGCAGCTCAGCAAGTCTGCCCTGAGGAGAGCTGGTCCGTTAAGGCTAGCTCACCAGAACTGTTTTGGGCCACGCCGGCTCAACTCTTGTGCTGTTAGAAAGAAGCAAAGATTCAAGCTGCGACTAAATCAGCTTTGTTTCCGATACCCCTATGAAAAATTCTTCTGAGTTGTTGATGCTGACTGCCTCTTCCTGGTCTGTGCATGGCACATACTGTGGTTGTTTACAGAACCTTGCAAAATGACTCAGCTTTCTGCAATTTCTGTCTCTCTTCCCATCTGGTGGGCATTGCTGCTGCCTGCAGTAAACGTCACAGTCTATGCAGCTCTGTGTGTTGATTATTAGCTGGTACCCGCCAGGATGCTCCTCTCGCACTAGATGTGGTAGGTAAGGGAAGTAGAAGGAAAGTCTGTCGTTTGTGGAAAAGCACAGGTTTGACATCAGTGAGTAGGGAGCATAGGCAGAAGGAGAGTTACTGCCCTTCTGGGTTTGACCTAGAGCAGGGGCAGCCAAGAGACCTGAAATAGGCACTAAATTTAGTACTTGTGGGTAATACCCACTTAAAAAGTAAGAAGTGCCATACTGGGTCAGACCAATGGTCCATCGAGCCCAGTATCCTTTCTCCAACAGTGGCCAATCTCGGTCACTTGGAAGAAGAACCCAACAGATTACTATGGAGCAATCCATTCCATTGTTCACTCCCAGCTCCTGACAATAAGAGGTTACTTAAATTTTGGGTACCACATTGTGTACATGATGGGTTACTCAGGTACTGATCAGATTACAGTATTTTCTGTCCATTAGTTTCCGGTATTTTCGTCCATTTCCAGCACTTTAAGTCAGTTTCTGGCATCAGAATGAAGAAGACAAGAGCTAGCCCTTGAAATGCACCCATCAAAACACAGTTTGCAAGGAGCCAAATCAAGAACCAATCAGGGAAATGGTGAAAGTGACGTGGTGACCTTGCGATTGTACACAAGTAACCAGAAGCAGCAGGTAAGGAATGTTGTGTGACACGAGGGCTGCTCCGGCCTCGNCGATAAGGCCTCCAGATCAGAGCTGAAATGAGTTCCCGCAAAAACAAGTATACCCATCAAATTTCCAGTACCTGAATTGACTTGAAAATATCAAGTACAAATTGGTACCCAATTTCCATCTGATTCGGCTACCCAATATCCTGGATGTCTCATAATATCCCGGAATCTCAACTTCTGGTCGTGGAATAGTGGCCCTTTTTACATGGGTGGCACCCACGCGTGTGCCCCCAGGAATCTCGGTGTGAATGTGTGGCGCTGCTTGTGTAAACACTGCAGTGGGTGGGCGGGCGCCGTGAGTGCTCCCGTGGAACATGCACACCCACCCACCTCCATCCTTCACCCACACACGGAGCAACCGGTGAGAAGGCAGGTTGCTCGGGGGATGGGTGTAGCATGGGTGTGCGCTGGTGTGCGCCCGTGTACACCCATCCTCACCCACCGCCACCCCAACAGTGCGCACATCAACAACCTCACCAGCACGGCCCAGGTTAAAAGCGCCAAAGACTTCCACACCTGATTTTTCAGTTTTCCATCCTGATTTTTTGATCGGTTATGAGAAAATTGGGAAATTACCAATTTTTCAGGTATCCAGGCCCATCGAATACTCAACATGGTACTCAGAAATGCAGGTATTACCCCACGGACACCAATTTAGGTACCTGTTTCAGCTCTAATCCAGATGTTAAAATAAACTGTATAAATAATAGGATCATTTGCAACACTTTTTTTCCCCCCTTAAAAGAGTTTATTAGTGTCGAACTATTACAAGGGATGACCTTCCAAGGTCAAGATGGCCCCATGTTACACACTGGAAATGCTATTCATGTTTTGTAATCAGAAAAAGTGTCATGTGTGTATTAAAAAGTGTGATCATTTTTTAAAAAAATTGTTAAACCAGAGCATGTATATTCCTCCTAAAAATCTTAAATATAAAATGCAGTCTTGTAAAATGGTCCCGGAGTAAAACAGGATATAAAAAACTGTGTACTAGTGAGGGAGTAAGAAAAGGCATGTGCAGTGAGTATAAATGTCTTTTGGGGGATGGGGGAAACCTTTTAGTAATATATTCCCCCTTTCCAAAATTCAGTTTAAAAAATTAATTTTTTGCAGTAACGTTTCAATTCTTTGGAATTGACAGAAAATTTAGAAGTCTGAAAGTGCTGACTTTTTCATTTTGGTCTTTTTTCATTTGAGCAAAATTTGAAATTGTTGACAAATTTGTAATGGAAACACAACTTTGCAATTCTTCATGGGATGGAGATCCCAGGGAGCCTGAACTGATCCTAATGCCTTCAGTTGCAGCACCATCCCGAAGGCTGCCGGCATTCCTGTTAGTATCTGGGAAACAGCTCCCGCCAGCATTGAAAATCTCCTCTCTTCTCATCCAGCCACTTCCCGCAGGGGAAGATAGTGGTCACGCCAGTTGCCGAGTGGGTGACTTCCACCCGCTCCACCAACCAGCCAGGCGCTATGCCAGTGTTATCATGCTCGAGCCGGACTTTTCTCAACTCTCCCAGTTCTAAGATTTCCAGGTAAAACCTGTTGGTTCTTCCACGTTCAAAGAGATTCCGAAACTTCTGCTTGATAGCCCGCTTGCCAGAATTTCCGTTCACTCCAAAGACGGTGATGAAGGCGTTGGCATCAGTCCCGGCACCTTTCTCACACCCCGTCACGACAATGACCTCGTATTTGACTGGCACCAAGCTCCGGGCTTTGCTGGCAAAGCTTTCAATAATCTTGGCACAATCAAAGACTTTGCAGTCGCCCCTCTTGAAACGGAGTGGAATCTTTGCATTGCAGTTGAAGTAATACCTGCCAAAGGGAATGAAATAGTGCCTTGAAATTAGAGTAAACACGGTTATTTGCATGGATATTTGTAACCATAGTATTTATGATAACCTAGCTGCACCAACAGCAATCTGTGTCAAAAAGGTTTATTAACCGAAGATGTAACCACGTTACCACCTTACCATTCTCCTGCATTGTACTGCTTTCCATGGTGCTGTTTTCCTGCCTGTTCCACCAGCCCATTTCACTTGCCCTGAATTTGATTGCAAAGCATGTGCACCTGCAACTTCTTCACTTCACGGATGGATCCCTGTCTTTCCCAATGTTCCTTTTTCCCTTGTCTCCCCTCCTTTCTCTCTCCTAGATTGTAAGTTCCAAGGGCAGGGACCCTGACAATAATTCATTATTGTTCAGCACCAGGTACATTGCTTGTGCTATATAAATAACAATAACAATTACAATAACAATAACTACCACCACCTTTCTGGTTTACCCCAGACTAAAGTTAAAATGAGGACCCACAAAATGGGGGTATACCCAACAAATTTCCAGTAGCCAAATCAACCCAACAACATTGGGTATCGATTGGAGCTTGATTGCAACCCTATCGCGGTAGCCGATGTCCTGGAATGCCAACTTCCAGTCATGATTTTTTATTTCCATACCGTTTTTCTGACTTCCAACACCTTTTTTTTTGTTTTCCATCCTGTTATACTGATCACTGACAGTAAGCAGAAAACTGAAAAACTGGTACTGGAAGTTACGGATTTTTTTGAGAATCTGGGTACCCAAACGGTACCCACGTGGCTGTTGAGTGCCTGATGTGGTACTTGAAAATGCAAGTATTACCCATGGATACTAAATGAAGTACCCGTTTCAGCTCTATTGCAGGCTCTAGTTTAACTCAGTTTCCCACTGGATACTTGCTTCAAATCTGTTGGTTTGATTTTGGTTGAAGTATGCCTAGGAGCTAGATGCCACTGCAAAAATAACTTTGCTATTGGCTGGAAATCACAAAACAGGAAAAATAGGATGCAGGTTACATGCAAATATAGTATGTAACTCACCTCTTTCGCTCTGCTCTGTCTGACTCTTTATCCTGCTGAGCCACTATTCCTATACCTACGATCGGTTTACCCTTATCCTTGCCNAAAAATACAGCATGCCATCCGTGTGGCTTAGTAGCTAAGCTTTTGGTCTACTATACCATTGGCTAAAGCATTCTGCCCCATGCTGCCTCTTCTAGTCATGCCTTCCTCTCTCCCAACTGCAGCGGAGGTGGAGGTGAGAATAAGGGAACTGTTTGGGTTCTTTCATGTATACTAAGACTGAAGTTCACACTGAAGCTTTCCCCGCAGTTAGGCATTTATAGGGCCTCTCCTTGGTAGGCTTAATTCTCTGGTGTGTATGAGGGCTGAGCTCACCCTGTAGCATTTCCCAGTCAGGGCACATGTAAGAGTTCTCCCCTGTGTGGATTCTCTGATGTATATTGAGTGTTCCAGTTTCTCATGAAGCTTTCCTCACATCCCTGGCATATTCAGGGTTTCTCTCCGGTCCTGAGAGGTTTCTTCTTTATAAAATAAATTAAAAGTGAAACAAATCAGGCATGCATATAACGTCCCCATAATGTCCCCAGACTTGAATTCTTGACCTGACATTTTTTTCCCCTAGTATCTGATCTACAGAAGTAAATGCTGGTTTTCTCTTTTTGATTTTTTCACACAGAGCTTTTGCATTTTGCATTTCACTGTTGCAGGCCAGCAACTGTTGTGTAGTTTTTTATTCTGCGTACACTGTGGGCTGTTTTTTTCCATTCACTGTGTCTTCTATTCCACTGATCATGTAAGTATGAAATTTTAATGCTGCCCCGTCTACTGCCCCACCAACCTAAAAGTCCACCAGCCATCACTGGTTGCAACCCCAAAGCTATTTGTGAGGTTTCAGCTCATCTGCAGACTCTCCCAGCTGCCTCAACTGTCATCACCTGAGGACGCTGCAACCCTCCTGGAGCTTGGCCTTTCTGCCGACCGAGTTCCAATGACCGGAAGGTCAGAAGGCATGCGCATTACGGCGCGCGCTAGGGCTGTAGCGGAATGTCGCAGCGGTAGCTATTTCAACCGGAAACAGAGTTTCCTCAATTAGTGGTATGGCTTGGCAGAGACATTCATTCTGCTAGTTTCATTCCGCTAATTTCATTCTGCTACTTCCACAGGCTTCGCAAAATAGCGGAAACATGACATTTCCACTACTTCCGNTAGATGTGGTAGGTAAGGGAAGTAGAAGGAAAGTCTGTCGTTTGTGGAAAAGCACAGGTTTGACATCAGTGAGTAGGGAGCATAGGCAGAAGGAGAGTTACTGCCCTTCTGGGTTTGACCTAGAGCAGGGGCAGCCAAGAGACCTGAAATAGGCACTAAATTTAGTACTTGTGGGTAATACCCACTTAAAAAGTAAGAAGTGCCATACTGGGTCAGACCAATGGTCCATCGAGCCCAGTATCCTTTCTCCAACAGTGGCCAATCTCGGTCACTTGGAAGAAGAACCCAACAGATTACTATGGAGCAATCCATTCCATTGTTCACTCCCAGCTCCTGACAATAAGAGGTTACTTAAATTTTGGGTACCACATTGTGTACATGATGGGTTACTCAGGTACTGATCAGATTACAGTATTTTCTGTCCATTAGTTTCCGGTATTTTCGTCCATTTCCAGCACTTTAAGTCAGTTTCTGGCATCAGAATGAAGAAGACAAGAGCTAGCCCTTGAAATGCACCCATCAAAACACAGTTTGCAAGGAGCCAAATCAAGAACCAATCAGGGAAATGGTGAAAGTGACGTGGTGACCTTGCGATTGTACACAAGTAACCAGAAGCAGCAGGTAAGGAATGTTGTGTGACACGAGGGCTGCTCCGGCCTCAGAAGAATTGCCAGAAGTACCGAACAATGGCAATTACCAAACGGGAACTAGCAAAAATAGTGAAAAACCTGGTACATTTCCTAATCGTGCAAGCACAGGTGAATGGTCTGTTTCCAGAAGAAACAGTCTTCACTGCAATTGCTTGATTCAGCACAGCCAACTCCTTGCCCGCAAAACACAGAAGACATGAGAGCGCTAGTTCACATTGCTTGCTACTGATGGGAACTGAATCCGTTTATTTGCCAGCATCCAAAGCTGCTCTCCTGAGGATCATAAAACCAAGCAGTAAATAATAATAATTAAATTTAGGCTTCTGCAGACCCAGGCAGCGATCCGCAAAGCAGTTACTCTGGATTGTAGCCTCGCCATGTAGTGATAGGCTGCAACGAGGAGCGGTTTCCATGTCAAAGCAGTGGGGCATCCCCTTGCCAAAGCCCCAAGCCCTGCTGCCGCCGCCACCGCCATACAGACTGAGATCAGACACGTGTGCAGCAGCGCAGCTTCCCCGTGCCACCATATTTGCTCTCGCTGCACGTGTGCAGAAAACGAACGCGGCAGCAGCAGGGGTCCGCATGCGCAGAGCGCACGCAGGCAAACCGCGCGTCTGCGCATGGACCCGGTCTCAGGCGAAGCGGTCGCCGCTGTGGGGGGCGGGGAGAGGGAGGTGGGGACATTTGGAGGGGTTGGGCCAGGGCTGAGCTGGCAGTGGAGTGTGCATGGCCAGCTCTTTATGAGCAGAGGGAGGGGGGACGGAGGGAGCAGTGGAGAGTGGCCGGGGGCGCAACAGCAGTAGGAGGGTCTCCCCTTACATTTGAGGTGCTGATATCCCAAGGGCAGGCAGGACGGGTGCTCACAGGGCACCAGTGCATTAAAGGCGAGAAAGGGCAGGGCACAATGGCACAGGTTTCTCAGAAGGAACCCAGGAAATCAGGATGGTTTTAGGGCACCTTTTCCAGGAGGAAAAACAGTGGCCTGAGGAGCACTGAACTAGTCTACCTGCTGCTACATGAGCTGAGCCCTGCTGTGCCGGGGAATTTCAGAGTCTGCCTGCATGGTCTGGTGAGGAGAGCTGCCCTTTCTGTTTGAGCGCCATTAAAGTCATTCATTTCCCCAAGAGGAGCCTGTGGGCTCTGCNCAGCTCCTGTCTCTCAGATTGTAAGCCCTAGTGTCTATTTTATTACTTTGTAAAGTGCCAGGTACACTGCTGGCGCTATATAAATGTTTGTTCATAATAATAATAATAATGTAACATTGGTGTTGCAGCTACCTGGTAATGGTATTGGCTGGGATTTTGGAGAGTTGGTTAACCACAGCAATAGGCGGATACAAATTGGTTAACCACTTGACTATCTGGAATTGCAGTACTTAATCATGGTTAAATTGGATGTTTCTCCTCTGCTTGAAATGAATTGCTTTGGGGTTGCCAAAATACCACATGGATGGGAACTCAGCAAGTCAGACTTCGTCATTTCACTCCATTCCCATTTTGGATTCAGAAAGAAATCTTTCCCTTGCAGGGATATCTAGGGATTTGTGGATCTCAAGAGCTCTTCTGCTTGAGCTACAGGAGGCTGTCAAGAGACGGCAGCTAAATATCAGATTCAAAACACTGAGGGTCCCTAGAAACATCAGCTCAAGTTTAAGCAGTGACGGTTTGGCCTTTCAATTTTCCACTGCACAGCATGTGTGCTGAGTAACCAAACAGATTGCTGGCTGCGAAACTTCCAGATAGTGTGGAAGTGAACTTCAAATTGAATCAATTTCGCCACATTCAAAGCCCAGATTCAGAAAAATCATTTTTGAAATTCACATTGAGTTTGAGTTTATTATTCATCTCTTTGCTCTTCCCCCATTAGCCCTCCTCACCGTGGACTCTCTGTTTAGCCCAACTCTGTGTGGATTCTCAGATCGCACCCTACCCCCACCAAAATTGCGCCTCTCTACTCTACTAGTGAACCAACAAATTTGGTGAAGTTGGAAATGGTGACGAATTTGCATTCAGACATTACGTTGAAGCACAGGAATTGAAACTTTAATGCATTTCAAGTTGCTAATTACTGTTTTAGATAAGGACTTCAAAACAGAGGCTTTACCTGTCCCCAGAGATGCTGCAGCACTTTTTGTGTTAGTAGCCGATTGTCTCGAATCCAGAGTGTCACGGTGGTTAACGCACTGGACTTGGAACTGAGAGTCCTCAGACCAAATCACGGGCTTGTCTTGTTTGGTGACCCTTATGCAAGTCACTTCTCTCTTAGTCTCTTCTCTCTGGCTATAAACGGGGGTGCCAGCAACTGCCCGGGCTAGCCAACAGGTGTACAGAAGGCTGGAAGGAAATGGAGGGGCAGCCCCATGTTGTGCCCTCCCTGAGCCTCCTCCTGTCTTCTCAAGATTACTGCGATAGGGGAGGTTGTTTGCTGGATCTGAGCTGTCCCTTCTCTCAGTTGCACAGCACAGTTGTCCAGGAGGCTGTTGCTGGCCACACTGGCTTACACACTGGTTGAAATTCGGGCGGGAGCCATTGGGTCAATGCCAAAAAAAAAATCTGGAGGGATAAGTGCTCCCTGACTGACATGTTGTGCTCTGCTCAGTGCTGCCCTGACTAGCCGTCTATTCTCTCTACTGGGAGTGGAGACGGCTCCTTAGTGGATTTTTTGGCACATCAGAGGTGCCACTGGAGGACTAATGCAGCTCTCTTGTTGCCAGAGGATGTTGTCAAGGCCAAGAGCGTTTGGTTTCAAAATAGGATTGGAAACATTCTGAAAGCGCGGCTGGGGAAGCTTTTCTCCTCGCAGGGCCCGAGGAGTATTAATACAAGCTCCGAGGGCTGCATAGAACCTGGGCCGGGAGTATTTAATGGGGGCGCTCAGGAAGAGGAGGCCTAAATCATGGATCTGTCCCCTCTCCTTGTCTGCATGCCCTCATCTCCGAGCTCAGTCGTTCAGTGCTTGGGGGTAGGGCGGGTACGTCAGTGTTTCCTACCTCAACAATAGGATGCCAGCAGGTTTTGCTTCAAGCCAAAGGGAATTGTACTAATAATGAGAAGGCTCCAGGCACCAGACCCAGAAACTGTAAAAGGGGCCAAATAAAATCTAGCTGCGGGCATCATTTGTCTCCCATGTCTGTGGTTCCTCATTCCTGTCTTAGAGGATAGGTCTGTCAATGGCTATTAGTAAAGTCTGCTCAGAAGGGGAGACCTCTGACTGTTGGGGGCTGGGAGTGGATCACTCCTTTAGGACGCATTACACATCTGGGCTCCATCCACATCAGCACCCACCCTGTCTCCGACACTGGCTAACTGTGGCTGGTGCAGAGAAATTCGCCACAGGTTGCTTCTCTAATTAATTATTACTGTTCTTGTTTTTATTTATTTATATAGTGCCAGCAGCGTACTTAGTGCTGTACAACCAATAGTCACAGACCGGCCCCTATCCCCAAAGGGCTTACAATCTAGGAGAGACAAGGGAGAGGTGAATGTCGGGAGAGGCAAGGACACAGCCATGAGGTTGAGACGCTGCAGGTGCACGTACTTGGAAAGGTGAAATGCAGCCAATCACCCCCCTGAAATAGAGGTGAAACGAGTACCCGCAGGTAGATCCATCCAATTTCGGGTACTTGAATTGAATCAAACATTGGGGGTCCTTTGTGGTACCTGAACTGGTTTTCAACTGGGTACCGGACATACCAAAATAATACTGACAAACTGGTACATTGAAATATGGATTTCATTCCAATTTGGGGAAATATTCTGGGTCTTATTTTAGTTTTTCCGATAATTTGGGGCACCTGAAAACCCGGTAACTAAAATTTTTGACGCTCAAATGGTAGTTGAGTATTGACTCGAGTACCCGAAACAGCACCCAAAAATGTGGCTATTACCCACGGGTACCAAACCAAGTCTCCATTTCAGCGCTCCCCTAAAGGTTTCCCTTGTATGGGGCAGTGCACAAGGGGGACAAGGGAGAACAGAAAGAGATTACGTTAAGCAGGAGGAAAGTAGAGGGAAATGCTCTCCTTCCCCTCATCAATAGACCTCTTCTCCCATTGTGAGCAGGCAGACGTATTGGTAAGTACTAAACTGCTCAGTAGCAGATGCTGGGCTCCCGGCACTGCCTCTGGCCCAGAGCTTGTTCATATGACTGGATCTCTGGCAGCCGCCCAGCGCCGCAAACACTGCGCTCGTAATGATACACCAGTCATTCCCAGTGATGCAAAATCAGTTTCAAGTGAGCTCCTCCCCGCACCCCCTCCAAACTGCAGAAAGGCAGGCACTCCCTGAAGGAACTCAGCCGAACTGCTGTGCGGTGCATGGGTCAAATAAAGAGGGCTGCTTTGGATTTATATCGTGAGGCTATTTCTGAAGGTTTTTGCAAAGTTCCTAATGGCTTTCAGAATCAGCGAATCTTAGGGGCTGGGAGAGATAAAAGATCACCGAGTCCAACCTCATTCCAGTAAGCCACTTCACCTAGGCCATCCCTAAGAGGGGTTCATCTCACCTACTTGTAGGGGCTTTCCATGCTGGAGACTTCACAACCTCCCTTGATTCCAATGTGTTCTTTGATTCCACTGCCTCACTCTCCTTATTGTTAGAATTTCCCCCCTAATATTTAGTTTACATCTTTTTTTCCCCTTTAGTTTAAGCCCATTATCACACCTTGATTCACTTATTATTTCCATTACCACTTCATTCCTCTCACATCCGATGCTCTGCCCCTGAAGACAATAAGCTCCACCCATTTGTGAATAAGTCCCTCCCCTCACACACTTACACATGCGTCCCTCTCAGCATTCCAAGTATATGAAGAGGGACAGACGTGCTCCTGCTTATCATTCCACTGTGTTTCTCATCATTCCCTCATCTCCCCATTGTCCCCTCAAGGGCTTTACCTGGGAGACAACCAGGAAAGAGGTGTTCAAGCCTTGAATACTGGCCTTTTTGTCTGTTTCTCTTGAAGAAGGGACTTTGGCTCCAGAAAGAGGGACAATGGGATTCAGCACCCAAAGAGGGACTGTCCCTCCTAAATAGGAACGTTGGGTGCAGCACAGGGGCAGGACCAGCCAGCCACACATTCATGCTTCTCCCCACACTCCCTGGTGCCCTGGCCATAGGCACATTTGTTTGGCACCCTGACAAGGCCCAGACCACGTCTGCTAGTTTTTCTCCTGAGGTTGTGCTGGGCTGCTGCCACACTAGACACATGTGTTTTCACCCTCTGTCTCTAGCACTTGCAATGAACACATTTGCTAGACTACATTATGCATTCTCTGATGGAGAGCTGAAAAAATAGTAAATTTATTATTCACCGTTACTATATCCACTGTTACGGATTATCAGTCTGTTAATCCAATTACCACTCTGGCTAACCGTAGTAGCGCCGACACAAGGTGCCAAAAAGTGCAGGCGCTAGTTTGGGGAAAAGGACAGCGCTAAAATAAGGAACCGCTGAGCATATTAAAAAGAAAAGCCTCAATTACAAGAGGGAAATGCTGGAGTGAAAAGGGGCAGCCTGGAGATCTCCACAGAGGCTGGAGAGGAAGGACTAGAGGCAGCTGTGTCTCCAAGAGAGAAGTGGGCCAGGGACAGGATTCTAGATTGTGTTGCAAACAGCAACCTCAAGCCACGCTGAGAGGATCCTGTGGAAAAATCAGCTGAGCAAAGGACTTCCAGGTGGGACCTTTCCTTTATATATACTGAGCTAAAGACTATATTGAGACTGTTGGTGGAACGGGCTGGTGGTAGGGGAGGTGGAGGCCAGATCCTCAAACACTCACCACATCTAGCTGTTAGAAACATAACCCAGACTCAGTCCCAGAGCTCCTGGGCTAGGAATAAGGTGTACACTCTTGTATGGAATTAGGACTGTTTTGAGGGACACAGCTAAATCCCAAGGACCCTACCATCACCCCTATGAGGCCTGGAAAATGCATCCAGCTACACAAACCCACGGACCAAACAACTGGATAATACTACAACAGTTAACCGGTTTACTGTATTACCATTACCTTATTGCCACGTTACCATGTAACCAAACCTTACCATTACTAGCCTGAAAACAGGCCCAGTGTGGGGGAGGGGTGTAAACAGAAGAGGAATTAGGGGCAAACAGTAAATGACAATCAGATAAATAGTAATGCAGTAAAAGACGCACTGCAGAATTATGCGGTAATGCAGTAAATTGGTAAAACAGTTAATGGGCAAACAGTGAACCGACACTGTTTGGTAACTGCTCCTTGCTGGAGTGGATCAGATACCATGGATCTAATTGGTTACTGGATAGTGGCGGACAACCATTTCAGTTCTACTCTGATGGAAGCTTCTTACTTGTTGCAAAGTTCCATCTCGGTAATGACGATTTCTTGAACATGCCAGTACACATCAGCTTTTGCACTTGATTTCTTTCCATCTTTTGGACAGTGACCAACGCAGATGGCTGCAATATCCCCCACATTCTTGGAAGAAAACTGAAATTTGTCTGTCGCTCCCCTGCAGGAAACCCAGAACAGCTTCAATTAAAATCTTGGAGAGTGGCGATGACTCATGTCATATGGACATTAAGCAATTTTCACAAAAGCTAGGAAAAAGATAAACCTTCATTGAAAGTCATTTGATTTAACCCATCATTATTAGCACAAAGTATAATTTCCATATTTAAAAATCAGTGTTTTCCTGATTAGGAAGACAATTTTAATTACTGCCACTAAGACTTTGTGGGATGAACTCGAGCTATTTCAAACAGAAAATCAATTTGTCTTGTTACAGATAAGGCTAAAGAATGACTAATTTCCTCCGAAGCTTTCATTTGACTTGACAGATACGGTATCTATCTATTGTAGATCTCACAATCAGCGCTGCTTTCTAAGTTGTTGCCTCAACCGTCCCGTCTGCTTTAGCAATTCATATTGAAAGCAGTTTAGTGACACAACTAATCCCTGCCAATGTGCTTAGCCAACAGTTACATTCCTTGCCATACTCCATCAGACAATTAATCTGTCCAATATCCTCCTTCCACAAGCAGGCAGAGCCTGTTGCCGCAAGAGAAAGTTGGGTTGAATCAGATTGCCCTTTTTGTATCGTGGACACTATCGGTATTTTTGGAACGGTATTCAGAAATCAGACATTTTTCTGCTTTGATGAGGTATCTCCACGATCAGTTCTGAAAATGGATATTGATCTGTTTATTTGAATTTATTACCCTGCCTTTCCTGCCAAAGGCAACTGAGGGAGGCTTACAATACTAAAATAGTAAAATACAAATATAAAACACGTATAAAACAAACCAAAAATACAAAAACATGAAACACCCCCAAGCCCTACACTATCCCCACAACCCCTCTCCACCCCAACCCCCGTAATTCCCCCATAACAACTCCCTCCCTCGCCCCCATTGCCGAATGCCCTTGTAAACACAACTCCTTTACACTGCCTCCTAAAGGCACTCAAATCCAGACATAAGATAATCTCCCGGGGGTTCTGTCCTGTGCTGGGATCCGAGCCCCTGATGGTGTGGGAGAAAACAACCAGAGGGTCAGACTGAAACCAACCAGCTGTCCTGAAAACTGAGCCCTTTGCAAAGTGTGGTGCAATCCTGATGAACCTTCAGCTCTCAGACACGCATCCCCAGGGACTCAGCTCTGCATGAAGGACGGCCGCTTGAGCCAAGTCCCTGGCGGTATGATGTGGGATACTGCGAAAGCTGCCAGAGGGGCAGTCTGTGAAACTGACCACAGCACTGACAGCCAAGAGGTTCAGCTTTAAGCAGGCTGCTCAGTTTCACCGCCTGATCCTTCGGTGACCATGCAACACACCGCCAGGGTCCGGCTCAGCTCACGCGGTTTGTCAGAAACAGATCTTCGATGAAATGGAACTGGATCATGGTTGATCTCCACTTCATCACACCTGGATCAGATCATCGGACAATTCCACTGGAGACAGGGTCCACCTGCATAAGAAACGGGTACAGCTGATTTGGTACCCGCAGGTAATATGTGAAATTTCTAGTGCTGCTTTGGGTATCCGAATCGGTACTTGAAAGTTTTTAGAGTACCTGAGAGACCGTCATTTTGGTTTTCAAATTTTCAAGTACCTGAAATTACCGGAAATCTAACCCCCCGCACCCCAAAACCCAATTTCCCCAAATCCAGGACCGAAAGTCAAAAAAATCAGGACAAAAATCGGTATTTCAGTTGTTCAAGTCAACTTGCGATCCATCGCCACTCAACCTGTTGCTCCTCCTTTGCCAGAGTGATGTCAGAATTTTGGTGAGGCCAGAATTTTATCCCATTGACTTCTTCATGTGCTCCTGCACAGAAAGTTAAGCATGTGTGTAAATGTTTGCAGGATCCGTACCTAATCGTCTTCCCCATTCCCCCCATGGATTTCTCAAGTGAATGCAGATGGCTATGCTCTTCGTACAACAGGATGAATTAATACTTTTCATTTTTCAGCAAACATCATGTCTTGTGCACAAGGTTTCTAAGTAGCTGGGGAAAGAGTATTTTTCTAAGATAGTAAAAGGAATTGCCAAATCAGTTTTATTCAAAGGAAGGATTTAGAGCAGCCAGCTGTAACTAGCACAATGCAATCTGAATATTGTTGACATAGCTCAGGGATTGCTTTGCCAAAACTGGCACTGATGTTCATGCCATAATTTCTTTCTGCAGTAAATAGCCCCTTGGGGGTAGGGACCTGTCTATAACTATTTATTACATAGCACCAAGTACATTGCTGGTGCTATACTACTACTACTACTACTACTACTACTAATAATAATAATAA
>QEPC01002978.1:559161-578406 GCA_003113815.1 Sphenodon punctatus | reverse complement strand
CATTCCGCCACGGCCTCCGAACACTGGGATAGCACCGAGACAGCAGGGTCTGGGTCAGTTGAAAAGGAGAGGTACAGCTGAGTATCATCAGCATACTGGTGACATCGCACCCTGAACCCTCTCACGACCTCCCCCAAGGGCTGCATATAAAAATTAAATAAATATAAATCCTTAAGAACCTCACCTACATAGATTCCTCAGGTGGAAAGCAAATAAGCCTGTGCAAGAATCATATCAGCAAAATAGGGCATATGAAAATACACAATCACTCTGCATAAATCTGTGCGAAGGGAGAAGCTGAAATGAGCTAATGGCACCTGGGGGATCCAACCCAGAATAGATTTAAGGTGGTGCGCTGTGACCCCCTTAGAGTCCTAGGCGGGAAATGCCCCATTGGGCCCGCTTCAGGGTTGGGGGATTGAGGCGGTCCCACAGGAAGGTGGGGCTCAAGCTGTTTCGGGCTTTTATAGGTCAAAACCAACTGCTTGAATTGGGCCCAGAACACTCTAGGCAGCCAGTGCAGCAAACGGAGCACCGGTGTAACATGCTCATGGTGGCTCATCCCCATAAGGAGATGGACCGCCGCGTTCTGCACCAGCTGCAGCTTCTGGACCATCACCATGGGTAGCCCCACATAGAGCACGTTATAATAGTCCAGTCTCGAGATAATGAAAGCATGGATGATAGTAGCCAGGTCGGAGTTTGAGGTATATGGCTGAAGCCACCGCACCAGATGTAGTTGGCAGAATGTGCTCCTCGCCACAGCATCCAGGTAGAGCCAGGTATCGAGGAGAACTCCCAGACTGTGAACCGGGGGAACCAATGTGGGACGAACTCCATCAATAACAGGGGACATCACACCCATCGCCTTATCCACTAGCATCACCTCCATCTTGTCGGGATCCAGCTTCAGTTGGCTTGTCCTCATCCAGTCCCCCACAGCCACCAAACATCGGGAAAGCACTAAGACTGCGGGTCTGGGTCAGATGAAAATGAGAGGAAGATCTGGGTGTCATCAGCACCTTGATGACACCGCACATCAAACCTTCTCATGACCTTGCCCAGCGGTTGCATGTACACATCGAACAGGAGAGAGGGCAAGATAGAACCTCTCAAAACTTCACGAGAGGTCCCGGAGGGATGAAGAATAATCCCCAAGTACCACCCGCTGAATTCTTCTGGTCAGAAATGAGCAGAACCAGTCAAGGACAATTCCACCCACCCTGGATGGATCTGAATCCACAAATTCCTTCAGAGGAACACCCCTAGTCCCTGGTGGCCCCATGTGGCTCTGCACCCTTCTGAGGCACCCACCACAGGACCCTAGATGGTGGTTGTGTTCAGGGTCACACTCATCCATGGTAAAAATGGGGGGGGAGCACTGTGGGGTCCCCAGAAGTAGATGAAATAGCAAGGTCATCACCCTGCGCCAAGGTCAACCCTGCCATCTCAGTTTCTTTTCCTTGACTCACTCTTTCAGTGCTTCAAGGTAAGGAGCTGGATCCATGGGATAGATCCAGGGACTAGAAAGGGCCAAACTTGGCCCATAGGAGGGAGGATCCCCACCCCTAGTTCGAAGATATTTGGCTGGAGTCTCCTGAAGAAGTCTTCCAACCAACCCATTTCAAGCATGCAAACAATTTGGAGAAGACCAAGGCTGGTTGGTCGAGCTGATGGCGATGTTACAATCAGGCTGTAATTATGCACTGCCAGAGGCAATGTCTGCCACAATTTGGCCAAATGCAAAAATGCAGCAAAAGCCAGCTGTGATCTCAGCAGCGCAGAAGTCATGGGGCCCTGATTGGAAGAAAAAATTGTGCTATGAGGATGTGCTATAACAAGGTTGCATAGGGGTATCGCCGAAGTGGAAGTAGTACTGAAATACTGAAGTGACCCAAATACCAAACGCAAAAATATTAAAATGAATACTTGGAACGGCAAACGAAACGGGAAGCAAATAACGTTTTGTATTAGCTTCATTGAAACAGATACAAATCTAACAAATTAATCAAATCTGGGATTCATTCAGACTAAATATTCGTTTCATTTCTAGAATCGCCTCTTGGTTCCTGTTAAGTCAGGATTCACAGACAGGTTGATGCCGGCCACACCGGTGGATCTCCTAGCAGTTGGGAGCCTTTAACAGAGAGTCCCAAGAGGGACACCTCTCTCCTCTTCCACCAAGTGCTGATCTCCCCTACCTTGTAAACTTCCTTTTCCTGGAGGAGTTTTCCATCATGAATTCTTTGGAGCGGCCCATCTTCCCCTCTAGGATGACCCAGACATTCTCCTTTGTTTCAGCATCCTCTTTGTCGCTTGTGACTGCGATGACCTCGTAGGCTTAAAAAGCAAAACAAGCATGAGGCAAGTGCTAAAAGCAGGTTGGCTGCCTTGTCATCCTTGCTTACGGGAACATTGCTTTATTAATGAGGGCAAACCACAACGCTCAGCAGCACGGCCGTTCAACGTTGCAGAGCTTCCTGTTACACCCCAGGTTAGAAGAACATCATAACCCAGGGGGTAGCGCCCTCTACTGGAGGAGATGCTTTCTGTCTTATTCCAATATCCTTGAGTTCTCTCCAGCAGAGAGATTCCTAATGGATTTCATATTGTAGATATTTATTTTATTTATTTAATAAATTTAATACCTTGAACTTTCCCTAAGCCTCAGGGCAGTCTACGATATAAAGACACATAAAAAGACATTAAAATCCCTTTAAAAAAAAACCCACCCTCAATCACCCTCACCCAACTCCTATCTCTGCCTGCCAAGAGATTTACCAAGAAGAAAAATCTTACATTGGCTTATGCCCAGGCTCGGACTCTGGTGGACCTCCAGCAGGAGGGAATTCCACAACAGCAACTGAGAACGCCCCGCTGGGCATCCTTGGGCGCCCTTAACTGAAGTGGCAACGTCATTTTGCCCGCCTCTGTTTTTTAATTAAATTAAATAAAATAATTAATTAAAAATCAAACCAATTTTTAAATTGGTATGGGGCGGCAGCCATTTTGCCCATGCACTCTGTGGCGCAGCACGCCAGGGTGGGGGGGGGGGGGGCGGGATATTATTTAAAGACAAAGGGTAAAACCAGACATGATTTTGGCCTGCTGTGGCCAGCTGTGGCCCGGGACCTGGCAGAACATTTACACGTGCACTGCCAGATGTTGGCCTGGCATTGTCCCGGGGAGTGTTGGCGTATAGCCTGGCCTGTGACCTTCGGAAGACTACAAGGTCACAGCCCAGGCTAAGGGCCGCCCACGTGGGCCGAAGTGGGTCACAGTGGGCTCTCACACGTGTGCCCGCACGGCATACTCGCTATGGGCAGGGCACCACCGTGGCTGTCCATCATGCGGGGTGCTGGGAGTACAGCATAGGAGGGGATGGCAGCCAGCACATTTGTTGTGCTCCTGGCCCTACCCGGGCCATGCAGGCGACGGGACGGTTTTCCGGCCGCGGATAAATCAATTCCATGACCCAAACTAACCCAGGCCATGTTGTCCACAATCTTTTCACCCCGGGGTGGCCCGGGAAGCAGTCCTGCCAGCTGCATGTCTGCTTTTACCCAAAGTCTTTCAAGACTGAACTGTCAAAGGCTGAGGAGCACAATGCACCAGAGGCTGATAGCTGAAAACGTCAGTTGATAACAGGTATTTGACCCTCCCCGTAGGGGTGGGACACCGGGGAGAATACCGGATACCGGATTTACCGGTATTAGATCTCCCCAGTCTTGGATTTACCGGTACCAGCGTACTGGATTTTTAACATTGGCCACGTGCCAGCGTTTTTACATTGCAGATATTATTTCAATGGCGCACAATGTAAAAAAACCCGGTAAAGTGCCCAGTGTTAAAAATCCAGTACGCTGGTACCGGTGATTATCGGATTATCAGATTAATCTGATACCGGTATTCCCACCCCGCATGCACAGCCTGTTTCAGACTTACAGGTGCGCTCTTTCAGTTCCAGGATGTCATTGTTGGCACAAGCCAGTTCTCTGATGAGCTGCCCATCATCTTCGCCCTTCGCCATCCAGCGATCACACTGGAAACGAAACGTCTTATCCATGAGTGAGTCCTGTATATCGATGTATTCCAAGTGCCAGCCGGGGGCCATTCCTTTGCAGCAGAAAAAAAAAAAAAAAACTCCATTGTCTGGGAAGACAGAACATCTATGTCCAAAAGGATCCCACAAATACTGAAAATGTATGTTAGAAATTTCATAGAGTCCATGTCAAACAGGAGCAGCCAGTCATCTAGTCTGACCCCCTGTGTACGACAGGCCACCAAATCCCATTTTACCACCCGCCATGTAAAATCACAAACTAATATTATTTGGCATTTCGATAGCACTTGTTCTGTTCAGACTTTTTTACTGCAAGGGCAGCTACCCTGGATCCAGGGGGCTCAGTGGAATCCAGGTCCTGGACTCTGAGAGGGCTCTTTGCAAATGACCTGAGTAGGTAGCGTCGCCAACATATTACCCCCACCCACGCTGAAACTTTCCTAGTGGTGCTCGGCCTGCTTCCAAAGGGCACTGGCAAGAAGGAAGTTTTCAGAATGGGTGTTTGGGTGGCGTGCTGGCCCCACCCACTCTGAACATATTTTTTTTTTCCTGCAGTGGCAGAGGCCTGTACAATGGCAGGTAGTTAATTTAGGAAGACAGACCCAGGGGACTTTAGGCTTACCACTTCTCTAGGTTTTGCAAGACTCCAGATTTCGACTTGCAACCTCCTGGCTCTCCAGAAGCCTTGATTTCTCTGGGTAAGCCAGGGGCTCTCCCAGTAACCCAGAGTCATTGGGGGTCATGGGACTGGCAGGTGGCAGCCACATCAGAAAGGGGATGAGCAGTGCTTAATTTATAAATAAAATAAAAAATGGATTGCTGGGGCTGAAGCCTGCCCCAGAAGCCAACGCCCCCTGCCCCAGAAGCCACACCTTCCAGCCTAGAGCTGTTCAGAGCAGGGAAATAAATCCTAGTCTCCAGCTAGCAACCCAACCACTGGACTAACCTGCCTCTCTCCAGCTAGATATAAACCAGGAGTTCTTGTAGTTTAATCTATATGCTGGCCAGCACAGGAGATGGGACAGGAAAGTCATTCATAAAATCCATATAAACCACCCCACCCCCGCGTCTATTTCCAACCCTGAAATGGCCAATATCAGCCTTTTCCTGGTCTTTCACATTTTGGGGTGCACCCTCCTACTGGGAATATTTCTGGGGGCTCAGCCCCCACCCCATGAATTTAATTGCTGGAGCTGAGCCCTGCCAAGCTCCCGTCCACAAATTAAGCCCAGAGGGAGGGCTAGACAGACTTCCCTGCCCTCTTTTCAAAGCGCCTCCTTCCTTAGGAAGCTTTGTGACATCACAACGCTTCCCTAAAGTGTGGAGTTACATCCGAAAGAGGCATGAACTCCCTTTGTCCCACCCCTGCTGATGCTGCCCTCTCCTCTCTGGGGGGAGGGCACAGGGAACATGGGCATAGTTGCAGCAGGGGATGAAGAGAATACGTCCCCCACAAATTTCCTCTTCCTGCAATTCCAGTGTTATGAGAGCAGGGCTTATGTGGATCAGCCTCAACCACAAGTTTTAGCCCAAAGTTTTCCGCTCATGAGGTGGGGGGTGATCACATGTCTCCTTTGGCATGTGACACACCTGATAGATAGTCCTTTGACTAGAAAAATAACCATTGGGTGAGCAGTTTTTCATGGCCCGGGGGGTTACACAGAAGAAAAGAAATCCTGCCTCAAACCTCCGAGGCCCACGGTGGTTTGAATCCTAGGCCAACACCCATTTCGTAACCAAGCCAAGTACGTGCACTTGAGACCTCGCATCTTCATGAATGTTAGACCCCTTGTCTCTCCCTCTGTTCCCCTTCCTATGTCTCTCCCCCAGCTCCTGTCTCTCAGATTGTAAGCCCTAGGGGCAGGGACCGTGTCTATTTTATGACTTTGTAAAGTGCCAGGTACACTGCTGGCGCTATATAAATGTTTGTTAATAATAATAATAATAATTTCGATGATGGTCACCATACTGGCTGATGATGGGATTTGAACCGGAGACTTTCAGAGCTAAATGCAATAGGACTTTGTAATACATGAGAACTGTGAGTATGACCAATGGGTGCAGGAATGCTTGCTTGGTGCAACGCCAATGACTTTATTAAAATGACACCCAGGATGAGCCTTGATCAATAGGTTTTGCCACCAGTGCAGTTTTGTATGGAAACAGAGTACTAACTGACTGAGATGCGTTGCTTCTTCTAATCTTTGTCTTAAAAACCGCCATAGACCCTGTTGTGTCTTTGGTAAGCGGGATTCTTTTCTCTCATCAGTAGCCAGAGTTGATTATCAGGGCTCTCTAATCGGTGGTCTGCGGGCCAGATCCGGTAAATGGTAGGGCTCCATTGTTGGGTCTTAAAATCTAAAGGACCGCTTCTTCTCTTGTGTCCCCTTTTGGCCTCTCAGGTCAGTCGGGAAGGAACACCCTCTTTCAGGTTCCATCTTTGCAAACACGCCCACGCAGTAAGGATGTGAAGAGAGGAGTTCTCAGGGGCTGCTCCACAGCCTTGGAACTCCCTCTCCTTGGAGGTTTACCAAAGAGACGATGTAAGACTTTCTTGATTGGCCGGTAGCAGGCAGGGTGACAAGTTGGGTTGGGTTTTATCGATATTTTATGTCTGGATTTATGGGTTTGATCTGCGTCTATATTTATGTCGTTAGCCACACTGAGCCTTTGAGGAAGGGCAGTATATAAATCAGAATGAATGAATGAATGAATGAATGAAATCCAATTTTATTAAATACCAGTATTTTTAAAAATAAAATGTTAGTTACCAGAATGACATCATGCAATAACACAGCTCCAAATCCCCCATGTTGAACTGCTCTCACAGGGCACTTTTAAACGAGCGGGTGGCTGTTGCGCAACCCGCTAGTGCGATATTTCAAAATCCTGCAAGACGGGATTAGACGAGACAGAAGTCCGGGATCATGCACATAAAAGGCATTGTTTACATGCTCATTGTTTGCAGACCGTGAATTAAATACCTTGATTGTGAGGTATATAATTTGCCGTCTGCAAACAATGCGCGACCGCCTTCTATACGCATGATCCCGGACTTCTGTCTCGTCTAATCCCGCCTTGCACGCGCGACCCGCTCGTTTAAAAGTGCCCACAGTGTGTGCTGATAAGTTTGAACAGGGTTTGATGGCTCCTGTGCCATCGGAATGGTGTATGCTGACCACACAACAAGAGATTTCTGGGCGATCTGGCCCGCTGGCAAATTGCCGTGAGGCAGATCAGGCCCATGGTACCTGAAACGTTGGAGAGATCTGATCTAGATGGACGCTTGCCAAACCTGTGCTGCTGCTGCTGCTGCTGATGCCAGTAAAATCCCCAGCAGTAAACCTGGCCTAATGGCAATGCCACATGGGCAGTGTTAATGGCCCCCCTGGTGGAAGTGAGATTTCCAATGGCATGAAACTACTTCTAATGTAATTAGAGAGGAGAGAAGCTGGCGGGGATGCTAGCTCACGCTGCCTGCTTGATTCTGGAAGTCATATATTTAGTGCAATGGAAGGCTATACCTTATCATCACCGAGTAGCCAAGTAAACAAAGAACACTTCACTTCTGCCACCTATGGTCCAGTCAGTGGCTTCCTAAAGAAATGAGTGGGGCTGCATAGGGGTGGGGAATGTTACGCCTAGGACCAAATTTGCCCCTCAACTGTTCGTTACTTGGGCCCTTTCCAATTCTTGGGTCTCTTCTGGGTCATGGACCCAGTCTCTATCCTCAAGCAGTGAAAGAGTGAGTTTGGGGGAAGGGAGAGAGAGGAGGGCATAGGGGATGGGTCCATAATCCGTCCCCTTCCCTTGCTCCCCCAACCTTAGCATGCCCTTGAAGCACCCTCAATTCCTAGGCAGAGCTTGTACACCTTGCGTACTCTTGCAAGTACAAGTCATGTTTATTGTTTAACCAATGGGTCATAACACAACACTTGCAGAAACATAACACAACAACCAGGCAAGTGTAAAATACAATGTAATATATATGAACCATTTCAGGCACAGTCAGCCAGGCAGATATAAAAATGTAATAAACTAAATGGCCTACAGACATAAATTTCATCTTCTTAATAGTGCCTTAAGAAGCACAATACCTTAGTATTAAAAACTTTAGCAGTTTAAAAACTATTAAGAGCATAATTATCATGCCGCTGGGGTAAAATTAAAACCTCATGAAACCTGCCTTGCCCTTGAGCTTGCACTCATCTGCAAAGCATCCCGTAGGACGGAAAAGCTTTCCCACCCCATCCCAGCGATAACTTTTTATGATTCGAAGGTTAAATAAAAGCGCAGGAGCGCTCGCCACAAACTCCACCTAGTGAGGAGGCTGCAGCCGTTTCTGTCTGATCCGGCCACTGTCGTCCATGCTTTCATAACCGCAAGGCGAGACTACTGCACTGTGCTCTACCTAGGGACGCTGCCTGCTTGGAGACGGCAGCTGGGGCAGAATGTGGAGCCCCGCCTTCTGATGCGGGTAGGTCTCTGGGAGCACATTCCACCGGTGCCCCAGAGCCTGCACCGGCTGCCAATAGAGTGCCAGGCACAATTCAAGGGGATGATTTTGACCTATAAAGCCCTCAACGGCTTGGGCCCTAGTGCATATCTGAGAGAAAGCTTCCCCGCACCCCCTATTCTCCATAGTGCTCAGGGCCAGCCGGGGGTGCCCTCTTGCGAGATCCCTCACTGCATCAGGTCCAGACAACATGGCCACACACACTAGTGTTTTTGGTGGCAATAAATAAATAAATAAATAAATAAAATGTATTTGCAGTAGAGATTTTGTGGGGGTTAGGGGGTGGAAATTCCAAAGCTATAAAGTGACAAAGTGTGATCCTCCAGCTGCTTAGTGTCAATTTGAATACCGCTTACTTCAGTGGGGGACATGCTAGTGCTGGCGCTAAGCAACTGGAGGAGGATGCCATAAGTCCCATTTTCACAAGAGACTTGAGGCTTCTTTTCCTATGATGAAAACGCTGACAGAATCTTGTTTTTTCCTAACTGAGTGACTAGTTTAGTTCACGGGAGATCTCAGCAAACAGCCCCTGGGTATCGGTGCTCAAGCCAAGGTTTCACAGTGACGCAAGCCCCTTTCTATCCTGTGCGTTCCTTGAAATGTGGAATGGGACACTTTCCAGTTTATTCCTCTGCACACATAAGAAGGCAAACACCAGTCACACGGCATTATGGCGTTGCTAGCAGCAGCTACAGGAATTCCTGTGGCAAAGCTTATAGCGGGGGAGGGAAGCAACGTGCGGAAAAACAATAAGGTGCAATATTTATCTTCTGCAGGAAATTAAAAATGCCAGAGAAGAGACTCATGAGAAGAGACTCGTGGGATTATGCCTGTAGGTTCTTAAGAGGCACATCTCACACTTAGATTTGTTTGTTTGTTTTTAAGACTCATCGTTTGTCATGGAAGTCACAGAGGTCACGGATTCCAAGACTTCAGGAGACCTCTGGGACTTCCTCTGTCATCGTCAGCTGGAGCTTCGGAGAGCCGGGCAGGGGCTGCAGGGGCAGCAAAGCCACAGCGGAGGCAGCGTGGCAGGATCGGGGCCAGAGGTTAAGCAGGGGCAGCAGAAGTAGAGGGGCCTGGATGGCGGCAGCTGCCAGGGGAAGAGGAGGGGGGTGGAAGGAGAGACAGTCATGGAAGTGGGAACCAAGGAGGAGTTGCCTAGAGGGGCGCCTTTTGCACCGTCTCCCTTTATCCTGCTGCCGCCTCTCTGAGCCCGCTCCAGCTGCAGCCCCTTCTAGAATGGCCTCGCTCCTTCTGCCACTGCCTCTCCTGGCCTTATTTAGCGGGGCTGCACCCACCACAGGCAAGATTTGTGGCTGAATCACGGACAAGTGGGGGAAGCGTGACTATCTCCAATTTTCCCATGACTTCTCCATGACTTTGGGGGGATATTTTCGGTGACAAAATCTTGGCCTTATTTATTTTATTTTATTTATTTATTGTTATTTAAAGTTTAGTTTTGGAGCCCATATACTGGGAGCCCCTGGGAGCCCTTTCCCCAACACAGAGGGTCCTCAGCGGTCATACAGTCTGCACTTGCCGGAATTCAGCCCTGCTCATGGGTTCTACCATTTGTGAGCCTGACACAGCGGCACAGTGTTTTGCCTGCCCCTAATTTTGTTACTGTCTTTGGACAACTGCACAACCCACTTCTGTTTATCTCACCACTTCCACCTTTACTGGACCACATCCAATAGCTTTATGGGCACAATTCAAGGGGTTGTTTCCCCCCTTTAAAGCCCTAAACAGTCTGAGTCCCACATATTTGAAAGACCGTCTCCTCCACTATATTCCATCATGATCCCTGTGGTCAGCTGGGAGCACCCCCTTGCAGGTACCATCTACCTGTCAGGTCCATCTACCTGTCAGGTCCATACGGCAAAGAAACGCAGAGAGGTGCCGTCTAAGGCTGCCCCCGTATTGTGGAACTCCCTCCTTTCCAAACCTGAGTGTTTTCTTGAGGCAATGTAAGGTCTTTCTTTTTGACCAAGCATTTGGCAGGCGGGGATAGGATCTGGGGTAAGGTTTTGTAGGGGATTGTTCTATGTCTTTATTTACTTTTATTCTTATATGGTTTTTATTCTGTTATCTACCCTGAGCCTTTGTGGAAGGGCAGGATGTGGCAGGGAGCTTTGTATGGCTGCTGCCCCTTTAAGAGCATGGTGTCAACTGAGTGACACTGGCATGGGAAGCCAACCCATAGCTAGAAACCAGTCTGAGGCTGATATAGGCTGAAGAGACTAAAGGGGAGTGGGGCAGGACACTGGCCCTTTAAGGGCAGGCAGCCTGAAGAGCTGGCCACGCCCACTCCTGATACATAAGAGGCTGTAAGCCAGAGAGGACTTTAGTCTCTGCCTGGGAGCTGAACAGGCAACATCTTCTGGAAGCATCTTTAGCAGGGGAGCTGTCCGGGCCTGAAGCCCTGTTGGGAGAAGCCTGGATCCTGGACTTGGACGAAGAAACCCTGTCGCTCTACACTCTCTGCGGTACTGAAGGGGCTGGCTGGAGGGTGAGTTCTGTGATCAGCCTGGACTAGACCCTCGGGGACTAGACCCTTGGAGAAGCCCTGAAGAACTGTGAGAGTAGACTGTCAGAGACCAGGATACCTGGCGGAGCTGAGCTAGATAGGGCCAGGGATGCTGGAGGGGTTGAATGTCCGGCATTAGTGAGGCTGATATACTGAAGACTTTATTGTAATGTAAATAAACTGTGATAATTCCCTAGAGATTGAGTGACTTTGGAAACTCCACGTCCCTACTGAGAGGGACTTAGGCGTCTGATCCAGTACGGATGTACCGCTGGAGAACATTGGATATAAATTTAAATAAATAAAAATATCAGTATTGGGCCTCAAAAGTAGAGTAGGACTTTCAGAACAGTGCAATAAAATGGAAGTGCATTGGACATGGAAATGCAGACTCTATAGGTTTGTGGGGTCATCATGAAAAAGATACAATAGAGTCCAAGGGTGGGCAAAGCTTTCCAAACCTGATAGCTGTGTCCGCACAACACAATGGAGCCCAAAAGCTGCATGTGGCTCCCTAGAGCCATAGATTGCCCACTTCTGCAATAGATGTCCAGCAATACTACACTGCATTTGGCCACTTCTTGGTTCACAAGATACTCCTGCTCTTAGGCAAGGTGGACAGGTGAGTAAGCATCTTCAGCAACAGCGCTCAACAAATGCAGAGTTACCCATGTCACTTTTCCAAGAGGGTTCTATCCGGGGCTGAAATGAATTGGCTGTTCCATCTCTGCAGAGATGGCATCGTTGGTGAAGATCTGGGGTGGTGAATCTCTGCCAAGGAGAGGGGAGACAGAGCCTCTTCTGTATCCCCCCGTCCCTGCACAGCACCATTTTTTGCATGTGTAAAAGTTCTTCCCTGCCCCCGCACATGTGAAAAATGGTGCCACATGGTGAAGGGGGGAGCTGGAGGTTCCTTTTTGGATCTCCATCAGAAGGCCGACTGTACCGGGAGTGGTCTGCAATCTGACAGACACAGATTGGAGTGGGCGGATCCGTTGGCGACAGAATCTGCCCAAGAAGACAAAGGTGTTTTCAGATGGATGCAGGGGAACATCCCCGTGCCTGCCTGCTCCCAGTCCTGCCTGGGTCGGGATCAAATGGTCCCGCAATCTGCCCACACAGCACCTCGACACACACCANATAATTTCAAATAATAAACAAACAATATTTTTTACAAAATGTAATAATTTTGGAGTGCCACTCCAAGGAGCTTATGCATGCTGCCCCCGGTTCTGCCTCCCCTGGACACCTGCCCACTCAACCTGTTGCCCACCGCACTGCTGCTGCTGGGGCAGGGAATGGGCCGGCTGGACAGGGGTCTGGGGAAGGCGGGCACCGGCCAGGGCTCCAGGGGAGGCAGAGCTGGGGGCAGACATGGATTTAGGCCCAGATTGCTCAGCTACGAACCAAATCTGAGACACACGAGCCAAAATCCAAACAAATCCTGGTTCAATTCAGGTTACACCCGAATCAGAATTTTCATTCAAATTCCCGCCCCTAATTGCCAGAGTATTCATAAAATCTGACTTGAATAGACTCGCGTTGCTAGGATGACGGGGATGGGTATATATGGCTTTATTGCATGGAGGCACTTAGCAGATATTAATTAATTATAGGTGCTTTTTAATAGTGCTGTTTATTTGTAATCTGGTAACAGGGTTACCTGGACAGTCCAGAAACTGGGAGGTCTTTGTCCAGTGTCTAGGGTAACATGACACAACCTAGCACCAAAGGACTGGAAATAAGAATTCTGCGAGGCACTGGGGGGGTGTCTGTTCCATGGCATGGGGCTCTATGGAGCTGTGCACGGTGTCTGTCCGGCGGGGTGTGTGTGTGTGTGTCGGTGAGCTGTGATGTTGGAAAACAAAGAATGTCCTTTAAAATCCGACCAACTGGTAACCCTAGCTTACTGTCTGTTACATGCTGGGGCTCTGGGGTTGGTGACATGCAAACCACACCTCCATTTTCTTCCTGTGACCGCTTGTTTGTTTTTAACCCCCGCTGCCCCCCCCATATGTTAGGCTATTTTAAATTGCAAACATTCACATAAGCAAATCAATTCAAATTTATGCAGATTAGCATCCCATCCTATTTACTTCACTGAGAGAGGTGGAGATTGTAAGCCACCACAGCTGCCTGTGGCAGGAGGGGCAGGGTAACCATTTTAAAAAATAAATAATAAATAAAAATAAATTCTATAAAACAGAGCCGAGACATCAGGACACCATTATTTTAGACTTCGGGCAGACTCTTAGCAAGAGACATTGGGTAAAAACAAATGTGACAGTGAGACCCTCTGGCACCCGAGAGTCACTGTCATGGGGTTTGGGGCCCGACATGGCTGGCTTCCATGGCGTCCCATGATTGGCCAACATGGCTGCCTGTCATGGTAGGGGGGAGGGGACGCTGCATGCAGCGCAGGGATGAGGTGGAACGGTTCCTCAGCTGGGGTCACATGTCGTGAGTTCACCGACCTGACCCCGGCAGTGTCAGCGGCGCAGCAGCAACCTAACCCAGCCAGGGTCACCGCTGTGCCCGTCACTTCTGTTTTTATGCAAAACCGACCTCAAAGCTCTCACAACCTGATTGGAGAAGATGGACTAAGGGTGACCAATTAAAGAGAAGAACAGAAGGATAATGGGACTTGCCCAAGGTCAAACTAAAGGTCATTGACAGAACTGGTGTTTGAACTCCAGTCTCCTGAGTCCTGATCAAAACTAGTACATTTATTATTAGTAGTATTAGTATTTTTTTTCCCTATCCATAGCCAGAACACATTACTATTCTCTACTAAGCCATTCACTTCAGTTTAGTTACCTTTGTTGTCATGCCAGATTCGCACTTTACACAGGTCTCCAAGACTCAGTATGTCAGAGAATTCAAAGATGTCCATTTGGTTCCTTTCAAACTTGTTAGACTTGTTTGACTGCTTCAAAGCAAGAGTCCCGCTGTCCCCATTTTCTCCAAAGATAATCAGGACCACATTGGCATCTGTACCAGCTCCTGGGAGGAAGCAGCAAAACACAACACAATCACAGCTGAGCTTTTCCTATTATACTTCCGACGCCGTGGCTGCTAACCAACCTCCACTAGAAATGAGTTTCAGAGGTTAGTTGTAAGTTGAGTGANAAGGCAGGACTTCTGATGTTACCTGTGAGTAGATATGAGAGGACTGATGGATCGATGGATGATGTATTTGTTGTAATTATTGTTTTGGGGGAGGGGTAGTATTATATTGTATAAAATTATATTGGGGGCTCTCATTTAGGGGGCTGCCATTGTTGTAATGAATTTTGTAGTAATTGATGTGTTATGCTTATTATGTATTATTATGTTTATGCTGTGAGCCGCCTCGAGCCATTTGTAATGGGAGAGTATGGGATATAAATTAAATTTGATGATGATGAAGAAGATGATGACAACAAGCAAAGGAAAACCACTGAAACCAGATCCTAAGCCAACCATATTATCCTCAGCACACCACAAAAGCAGCAGCGAGGAGTTCCACTCGTCCCCCAAAACAAGGTTCACATCTCTGTTGCAGCCCCATTCCCCAGTGTCTCCCAGTCAACCGCACCCAGTGTCTCCCAGCCCCAACAAACACCGTTCCCCACAGTCCTCCTCTCCACCCAACCCCCCCCCAGGTCCCCAAGTAAACTCACACTGACTCGACACACTGAGGTCCGCAGCTGTTGAGAACGAGATTTGAATTTTTTGATGGAGCAGCAGCACTGGGCAGTAGCTGAGCAGGGCCAGCCAAGAAAGCAGACTCATCAGAGATAAAACGCATCTGCCTCTATCAGAGTCACCAGACACCACAAAATGGCAAAGAGCCTTCCCCATGACTGGCAGGCAGCAGCACCTTGCTCCCCCTCCCCCAGCACTGTGACTGGCTGGCCTGGCATAAAATAAATAAATCCCTGTGTGGCTTGGCCTGGGCGTTTGCTTGAGGTGCCCAGGCAAACAATAAAATATCTCCCCTATGCCATTAATGAAACCATGCCCCCAGTGGCACATTTAAAAAACTACATTTTCCCCGCTGCGATATGGACGATGCTCCTAGTCGCCCATATCGCATTATTAGGAGGACTTGTGTTTTTTGTCCACATGTGGGCTTCCTTAGGGGGTGGGGTATGGCTGGATCCTCCTGGCCCTGCCTTCCCCACCCCCTAAGGGCGTGTGGAAAGCGCCACCTCCACCCCCCCTCCAGCTCCGCCTCTAACCTGCCCTGCCCTGCCCGCTCTGTGGCTCCTTGTCAGCTGTGCGGCAACAGCACAGCACCTGGGAGCCCTGACCCCCACCTAACGCATGTGTCAGACGCTCATAAGAGCTCATGCATGCGCATTCGATAGTGCAGTCCTCCGCAACCCGGAAGCGTGGCACAAAGCTGCGCCGCCGCCACGCTGGTCCCCAGGCAAGCATTTTTAAATTATTTTTTTAAAGTTTGAGTTGACTCGGGGGGTCTTCCAGGAGGGCAAGAGGGGCACCACCCGGGATGCCCTAGGGCCTGGTAGGTGATTTTTTAAAAATTATTTTTAATAAAATAAGACAAAAAAAATAAAAACAGAAACCAATGAAATGAAACAAATGTCATTTGCTTATTTATTTGTTTTTATTGCCTTTGTTATGAAAATGAATGGGGCTGTATTAATTTTTGTAATAATTAAAATGAGACAAATTGCACACCCCTAGCTGGGCCTGTTTAGCCTAGAGAAGAGAAGATGAAGGGGGGGCATGTTGACACTTGTCAAATAAAAAAGAGGGAGAACATTTGTTTTCCATTGCCACTGCCAGTGAGGCCAGGATGCGGAGCAATGGGTTTAGATTTCAGGAAGGTTGGTTTAGGTTTAATAGCTGGTAAAACGTCCTTAACCATTAGAGCAGTTCAGCCATGGAACAAGCTACCTAGGGAAGTTGCTCAATCTCCTTCCCCGGAGATTTTTTTAGAAAAGACCAGGCAGGTATCTGTCAGGGATGTGTTATTATATTATATTATTATTAAATTAAAATCAAAAAATAAATGAAACCTGTAGTCATTTGTGAAAATTTCTGAAAACGAAGGGTTTTCTGGAAATGAAAACAAAAATGAAAACAAATTATATGCCTGCTGCGCCCCCCTCCTGCCATCCGCCTTTTCGGATATGACTTGTATTCAAGACCTTTGATCATTCAAGAAGCCAAAGCCAGAAATTTCAAACCACTGGGATGGCCAAACAACATCACCCAGACCCGAACAAGCATTTTAAAGATAAATAAATAAATTCAACAACAGCCTGAGCTCCCAGTACTGATAAAGATGCCACCCACTCTCCAAAGTGGGTGCAATGGGGCTGCGGTGCATGAAACAGGCAGGCAGGAGGCTGGAGTGATGCTGGCGTCGGACTCGCTCTGAATCCGATCGACTTCTCCATAGGGCCCATTTGCGGTCCTATGTTGAGGCTGTGAGGACAGCAAAAAAGGAAAAGTTCTTTGCTGTCTTTGTAGTGTCTTCAAAGTCGCGTACAGCGGAGCTGTTCCGGGTGGTGCGGGGACTGGTCAGTCCAGCCTCCCTCCGCCTGGACGGGGACTTGTCCCAGGCCCGCTGTGAGGAATTTGCCACCTACTTTGCAGACAAGATCGCTCGGATCCAGAGTGACTTTGACACCAGATTAGGAACAGTGGGAGAAGAGCGTGAGGCTATGGAGGCCCCATCTGGTCCATCTTCTTGGGATGAGTTTCAGGAAGTGACACCAACCGATGCGGTGGATGTCCTGGGGTAGGTCAGAGCCACCAGTTGCGAATTAGATCCATGCCCATCCTGGTTGGTGAAAGCCTCCAGGGAGACTTTGGGGACGGTGCTGGTGAGGGTAGTCAATGCGTCCCTTCGGCAGGGGAGATTGTCACCCAGTCTGAAGGAGGCTGTGGTGCGCCCCCTATTCAAGAAGTCATCTTTGGATGTGGATGCACTCACCAGCTACTGACCTGTCTCTAATCTCCCCTTTTTAGGGAAGATTATTGAATGGGCGGTGGCACGGCAGCTCCAGGGTCATCTGGACAGCATTGGTTTCCTTGACCCGTTTCAGTCTGGCTATGGTACAGAGATGGTGTTGGTGGCCTTGGTGGACGATCTTCGCCAGGAGATGGACGCAGGACGTTCAACATTTCTGGTCCTGCTAGATCTCTCGGCCGCTTTTGATACCGTGGACCACGGGCTGCTGTTGAGACGGCTGCGAGCTCTGGGGGGTCTGGACAGGACTGTCCTTGGGTGGTTCCGCTCATTCCTCTTGGAGAGAAGCCAGCGGGTGGTGTTTGGGGTTGAAACATCTAGCCCCGGGCCTTAAACTGTGGTGTTCCGTAGGGTTCAATTCTGTCTCTGCTACTGTTTAATGTGTATATGCAGTCCTTGGGGGAGATTGTGAGAGGGTTCGGGGTGCAATGTCATATGTTGATGATACACAGCTGTACCTCTCCTTTTCAACTGACCCAGGTCCTGCCATCTCAGTACTTTCCCAGTGTTTGGAGACAGTGGCGGATTATATGTGGCAGAGCAGACTGAGGCTCAATCCCGACAAGATGGAGGTAATGGTGGTGGGTAGGGTGAGGGAGGTGTTGCCAGCAGGTTCGGAGTCTGGGAGTATTATTGGACTCAGACCTCCACCTGGATCGACAGGTGGAGGCGGTGGCTAAAGCCGCCATTCACCAGTTGTATCTGGTGTGGAGGCTGCAGCCATACATTTCCAGGCCCAACCTGGCCACCCTCATTCATGCCTTCATCACCTCGAGACTAGACTACTGTAAGACGCTCTAGGTGGGGCTTCCCTTGGCGCTGGTTCAGAGGCTGCAGCTAGTGCAGAATGTGGTAGCCCGTCCCCTCACGGGCACAGGTCGATGGGAGCACATTACGTCCACGCTCCGCACTCTGCACTGGCTGCCTATAGTGTACCGAGCCAGATTCAAGGTGTTGGCATTGGCCTATAAAGCCCTACACGGTCTGGGCCCCTCATATCTTAGGGACCACCTCACCCTCCGTGCCTCAGAGCGATCCCTTCGGTCTGCCGGGGGCGCCTTCCTGGAGGTCCCCCGTATAAAACAGGGGGCCACAATGGAGAGGGCGTTCTCAGTGGCCGGGCCGTGACTCTGGAACTTCCTTCCGGAGGAAGCCCGCCTGGTTCCAGGTCTGTTGGCTTTTTGCCGAGCCTGTACGACTTGGCTGTTCACCCAGGTCTTCAGAGGGGATGATGGGAGGATGGGGTAGTGGAGGGGGGGGAATGTGGTTTATAGAATTTTAAAATGATATTGTTGTTTTTATTTTTAAAAAATTTATTGTTGATATTTTGTCTTTGTAAGTTGTCCCGAGATGCCATGGCATGAGGGAGCGACTAAAAAATGTAAATAAATAAATAAAATAAATAAATAAATAACGTGGTGTGATGCATTTTTGGAATTTGGTGATAGGACATGTTTTTTTACATGATTAATGCAAAAACAATGAAGCCCCCATGTGTTCTGGTTTAAACGATAGTTTTCTTACAAACCTTTTTTGCCAGCTAAGAAGAAAACCAAATAGGATTACGCAGATCAAAACCTGGCTCAACAGTTTACACAGAACTCAGTCTCACGGAGTTCAGAGTCTGGCAAAAATCTCATTAACTACCGTTTTGAAACGAGAAGCACACGTAATTAGGGGAACAAAAGAACCTGTAGTGTTTACTTATCTGTCTAGCTATCAGATATTTATTATGATTTATTTCTAGAGCACTTTTAGTGCTAGATAAGACGATCCTTATTTAGATCACCCTCAAATCAACCCTGTGAAGCAGGTCATTAACACACCCATTTTGCAGATGGAGACCTGAGGTTGTGACTTGCCCAAGGACACCCAGTGAGTTCATGGCTAAGATGAGATTTGAACCTCAGTTTCCCATGTCCTGTACCTTAGCCGCTGAATTATACTGGCTGAGTTAGTTGGCCAACGTTTCCTGGTGATTGTGTGCAAGTGTTCAAGCAGGTAAAAGAGTTCTGAAGTGTGAAAGCGTGCACACACTCATCATAAGAACATAAGGTTGTAAGCCCTAGGGCAGGGATCATGTGTATTCAATTATTTTGTAAAGCACCAGGTACATTGCTGGCCCTATATAAATGCTTGTTAATAATAAT
>QEPC01002978.1:517948-536255 GCA_003113815.1 Sphenodon punctatus | reverse complement strand
AGGCCGGACTGACCAGCCCCCGCACCACCCGAAACAGCTTCGCCAGGCGTGACTTCGCAGACACTATGAGGACAGCAAGGAACTCCTTCCTCGCTGTCCTCACAGCCTCAACATAGGACCGCAAATGGGCCCTACGGAGAAGTTGGTCGGAGTCAGATCGAGTCCGACGCCAGCATCGCTCCAGCCTCCTGCCTACTCATTTCATACACCGCAGCCCCTCGGAAAACCAAGGGGCCCTGTGGTGATGAGACCGAGGCAGAAGGCGTCTCGGAGCCACCCTGTCAATGGCCTCCTCCAGCAAGCTGTTCCAACGCTGGACCAGCTCATCGACAGAGTTCCTTGCTCCACTTCCCACTCTATGCAATTTCTCTAAGGCCAGGTTGGGGAGCCTCTAGTCCGCAACTGTTTCTTGTTTGGCCCTTTTCCAGCCTCTGGATCTGGATCATGGATCCAGTCCTGAACCTCAAGTGCTGAAAGACAGAGCTCGGGGGAAGAGAGCACAGATAAGCAGGGCATGCACTCAAGGACAGGATGGTATAAATCCATAATCTGGGCCCTCTAATTTTCTAAGTGGCCCACGGGAGGGAAATTTCCCACCCCATCCCTGCTCTAATGCTCAACATAGTACAGTACATACTGGTCTGGACTCTAGCGGAATGTTAAGTGACCATATTACCTTTTCCAGGAACCAATCCGGGCGAGTCCCCTTTCCATCTATCCGGATCCTCATTTTCCGGAGTGGCGCAATGTCCGGAATCTCCATGGTGAAAGTATCCTGTTGGGCTACCTCAAATCTGGAAAAGGTAGCAGGTCATTCACAGGGTGGCATGGTCTCCGAATTCAGATTGATAGAGCCACCTCCCCCATCCACACGACAGCTCCACCCAGGCCAACAGAAGAGCTTGACAAACTTGGAAGGTTTTCACACACCCACCAACAGAAGTTGGCCCAACAAAAGGGACTGCATTAAATTAAAGTTACTTGCCTCACCTGTAATCTGTAGTCCCACAAGATGGTGGCCTCCATGTGGTCTTGTTGCATTAAAGCATACAGCCTGCATGTGTGGGATGACATGGAGGCCATCAAAAGGGTATTATTTTGGCATTTGGGGCTGCATTGTGCAGAGGTTGGAGTAGAAGATCCTGGGGTATCATTCAGCCCTACATTTCTATGATTAACAGGTAGATCGTATCCAAGATGGTGGTGGTGTGCCACTTTATGTGGTGCTGTTGAGACCTGTCACCTCACCTGGAACTTCTGTGGAATGCCACCATAGTGGGAACAATTTCTGAATTTTTATCTCTCGTTCCAAAATTTGGAAAGTGATTTTAAAATTTCAAAATGTTTCACAGAAAGAAAGAAAGAAAGAAAGAAAGAAAGAAAGAAAGAAAGAAAGAAAGAACGAACGAACGGTGCTGTTCTCCTCCCGCACAATACATTTTTAAAGACATTGTCACGGGTGGAGACAGAACTCAAAAGAGCACTTCTATCCCACATTCAGAAACACAACCTGTCTCTCCCTTCCTCTTCCTCCTCCGGCTCCTTAAGCGAGGGGAAAGGTCTGCTCTGGCCGCTGCCTGCAACCCGCTAAAGATCTAATTAACTGCACTTTTGTAAGAAGAGTGAAGGTCACCTGCAAGGATACAGAAAGAAGTCCCAGACCATAGAGAGAAAAGAAAGTTAGCCAGAACAGCAGCTCATGGAGGCAGCCATCTTCCTTGCACAGATATACTTTATGCAGCATTGTGCTAGGGAGGAAAGGAACAAACCAGTGTTTAACCAAGGGCTACAGTGAAAGTCCCAGTCAAGCATCTCGTTGATAAGCCGGTTTCATTTGGTGTATGTTTCTTTGGAAGGACAATTTACTGGAAGGTAGGGTTACCAGTAGAGCTCAAACAAGTATTCACAAGACGGGTATACCCATCGATACAGCAGTACTCAACTCAACCCAGTAACATCGGGTACCGATCAGTATTTGATTAGTGCCCAATGGGCTACCTGAACTACCAATTTACCCGTTTTCATCCCGATTTACCATTTTAAAGTCCCAATTCTCCAACTTTCTGTACCGATTTTTTGACTTCCCATCCTGATTCTTGTACTAATTTACCGATAGGTGCCGATTGGTAAAACGGTAAATCAGTAACCCGGTAATGGTAATACCTGATATTTTCGGGTAATCAGGTGCCTGATTGTTGAGTACTGATCGGCCACCCAACTAAGGTTGCCATATATGCACATTTTTAGAGGGCATTTATGAGAAATACAGGTTTCAGGGCTGCATTGGCCCCAATGCAGCCCTGCAACCTGTATTTCTCACATGTGCCCTCTAAAATGTGCATATACGGCAAGCCTACACCCAACAGACTTCTCAGAATAGCAGGTATTACCCAGCAGGTAGCAAGCTCACTACCTGCTTCATTTCTTGTTACCAGCACCTGGAAGGGGAGGGCCATGTCAACCGGGGTTGAGCAAAGGAGTTGCCACACCCCTTTCTAAAAGGCCACACCCTGAATAACCCCACCCCTTATCTACATGATAAGGGCTACCCCTCACTGACCCAGAAGAAATCAGAGCTTCCCAGAGCCGCCAGATAAAACCCTGAGGAAAGGCAATCCTACTAGGGAGGAATGTTGAAATGACTGGAAGGGCTGAAACGGGAATCAAAATTATTCTCACGAGAATCTCACAAGAATAGAAAACTGTTCGCTAACAAAGATCTCGCTAATGGTTCAAGATCTTGTGAGATTCTTGAAAAAAATATTTAACACACTCTATCGATGCGCAAAATGGCCACCGGGGCCTTTCTGCTCCTGGGCAGCCCTTTCACAAGATGTCATAGTCTGTGTCCATGCCATCTTGGGAAAGGACAGCTGGTCTGCACATGGCCCTGGAGGCCATTTCCACATGCATAGATTATTTTTTTTTTTAAATGCTTGAATCTCGCATGAACCATGTCAAGATCAGCCGATTCTCAGCTCATTCTCGATCTCAAAAATCTTGCCGAGAGCCTGGTTCTTAATGAGATTTTTGAGATAAGCGACATCTCGTTTCAGCCTTAGTAGAGAACTCCTAGGCATTTTTTTATTTTTTAAAATTAAAATTTAAAAATGCTTACTTAGTACAATCCCCACCACTTTATATGTTAAGAAGTGCTGCAGGGCACAGTTTGGAGCCAAATCTTAACCTTCCTTCTGGGATCCTTCAGATATAGACGTTTGGTTCTGCTCCATTTCCAGTTAGATTTCATTTCTTTTTTTAAAAAAACTTGCAACATTCTTTGGCTCAAAGCCTTCCTATGCTGGCAAACGCCAAGACTAACTATAGGTTACATAAAACAGCGCTTCCTTCATGCCTCAAATATATTGATTTCCCATCGCATGAGGCAGAAGGCAATGCAGTGAGGGATTGGTTTTCATTGCGGCCGTTATTAGTTGTAAAGTTTTATGCCCCCCTTCCTCTCACTTTGCTCTTTCCCAGGCTAAAGTAACTCAAATCTAAGCAGTCTCTGTCCTCCCAATCTCCTATTTCACATTTTGAGATCAGTTAATATCCTGCCTAGATTCATATCCATCCGTTGCTCCAAAGCACTCATTAAATTACAGAGAATTCATTGGCTTAAGGAGATGGAATTGATGACCTAATAGGTCTTCTCTGTCTCTAATTTATATGGGCATAAAACATAAATCTGAATAAGTCTGGGAAGAAAAGGTACTGGAGATAAACGGCTTGGCTAAACGCCTTCTCCTGGACACGAAAATATTTGTCTAGAGGATTTCATTATACTTTCCTATCTACATCTTGGCTTGCATATATCTACTCGTAATGTGCCAGGCCATGGGCACCATTTGCAGGATCATTTCCCACAGAATTGCAGCGGGATCAGTCCAAGAAAGTCCTTGTAACAAGGTCAGTGGGAAAACCAGGATGCAACGTCTAGTTGGGCCGAAGGGTCAGTCCAATCAGGCATCCAAGCCAAAGGGCAGAGAATGCACTAATGCAGGGTCCAAATGGAAACCCAAGAGACCAGGGGTCTAAGTATCCAACAACACTGAGCTGGTTCAATTACCAAGAAGCCAACAGTTTCACCTTTTCGCAAGGGTACGTGTCTCAGTTCCAATTTTGTTTTGGTTTTTTCCTTTTAAAAAACAATTCTGGCCAGTGTTGATTGACTGAGAACTGTCTAAGTGGGAAAGGGCACAAATTCCAGCCCCAATTGCCAGAGCAGAGTGCTTCTAGAGAGTCAGATGTTGAAAACAATTTTTTAAGGGACCATTAGGATCTAGCCTGACCTGTCCAACACAAGGCATCCATTTTCTGCCGTCCGATCTTGCAGCAAAGCTCATAACTTCTGGAAGAACTAGAGCAGAGCCTTTAGAAAGTAATCTAATCTCCATTTCAAGGTAAGTGACGCATCCTGGGACCACCTGGCCTTTCAAAATGAGGATGAAACTTTCCTTGCGTGACTGAAGATGTGTAAGCTAAGGGGGAACTTAGCCCCTGGCATTAGGACGTACCCAAGGCGGCCTACAGAGACTATGGGACATCAGTCATCACGGATGGCTTTCTGAAAGATAAGGCCATTTAAAAAACGGTGTGTGTAAGCATCTGCGGCCCCTATCTATGCACTGAAGGCATGCAGGGGTGAGGAACCACCAGCTTGTGGCCTAAACCCAGCCCATGGCTGTTTTTATTTGGTCTTCTCCAGTTACTGGATCTGCCCTCTGATCTGGGGCGTTTCTTCAGGCATGTAAAAACCAGAAGGATCGCGACAGAGCTAGGGAATAGATCTGGCTATATTAGAGGCTTGTTCCTGGAACCTCACTCTACTGGCCATCTCTGCTCAGAGACTGCCTGTTCTTGGGGGATCCCACCCTTCAAATGAGAATGCTTAAATTAAACTAGGTGGGCCGTGGCTCACGTGGTGGAGCACATGCTTTGCATGGCTAAGGTGCCAAATTCAGTCCCAGGCATTGCCAATTCAGTTTTTTTGGTAGCATGTCTGGGTGAGGTCTCTGCTGGGGATCATGGAAGGTCTCAGGTAGGACGCCTAGGTGAGGCCTCTGCTTGACAGCAGGAATTGAAAATTAGTACAAGCTCCAAGGGCTGCATAGAAGTTGGGTGTGCTCAGAAGGGGAGGGTCCAGAACATGGATCTGTGTGACAGATCTGTCCTCCACCCTTATATGCATGCCCTCATCTCTGCTACCTTCCCCTGAGTTCAGTCTTTCAGTGCTTGGGGGCAGGAACTGGATCCAAGGGTCAGAGACAGGAGATTCAAAGGGGTGAAATCTCCAAGCCTGAGGTTCCCCACCCCATAAATCTGTTCCAAGGATGAGGAGCCCCACAGCTGGGTTTTATGTGGCCCCGGCCTTTCTAATTCCTAGATTTGGCCCAGAGATCCAGCTACTACTCTGAAGAATTGAAGGAGTACACTCAGGAAGAAGGGAGAAGAGATGAGAGTATGCACTCAAGGGTAGGGGATGGACCTGCAGGACCCTACTTTCCCTTCTCCTTGCCCTGACTATGCCCATTCGACACCCATCTGGCTTGAGGAGCTTGTATTTTCAAAGTGACTCCCAAGGAGGAGGAAAGATTTCCAGCCGCCCCGAGCTGTTTTTACAGGAGGGGGCGGGGTATCAATTGATAAATAAATAAAAAAATAAAATAAATCCCCTGGCTTCTTCCTTACTGTTATTCTGTAAAGTGCAATCGAGCGGTGCTTGAATGGGAGCTGATCGCGAGGCAGTGAAGTCGTGAGAAGTTTGTCCCTGGATTTCATTACAGGGGGATCAGGGCGGCATGAAACCAAGGCCCTTTTTACATGAGATGCTTCCACACATTGGACACCCATTGTCCCTCCATCCCCACCCGCCCTCCACACGCAGAGCAATCAGCAACAACGTAGCTTGGTCCATGTGTGGGGATGCCGGGGGGGGATCAGTGTGCCCCACATGTTCATGCACCCCCCCGCACCGCCCCCACAGCAGCGTGCCCACGGACTGTCCCCCCCCCATAGGTGCGGCCCGTTTAAAAAGGGCCGTAGCTAGAAACTGAGACCTCTGCTCTGTGGTTGCCTGTTTGAAAGGACGAACAAGCCCCGTACCTAACTCCGTCCTTGTCCAGCTGCATCTCCTCAGAGTTCCCGTTGGATCCAAAGAGAGTCATATAAATATTTGTATCGGTACCAGCATTTGAGATATCTCCAGTCACAACCATCACCTCGTAGAGAACCTGGGGAGAGTTGAAGCCATCAGGAAATGTCTCATTCCAAGGAGCTGCCTTTGATGCAGCCAGAAGCAAGTCCCCTAACCAGACTCTGCTGCTCATCTGCAGTTTGGGTAGCATAGTCTTAACAGATTTACCTACTTTTTCACATACCCATTTCAGCAGTAAGTGGCACGGTACACCAGTAAACATCCATATTGACACAAGGAGTATTTATTTAGTGTTAGCTTGCGCCACGATCCCCTTAAGAGCCTGTTTTTTTCTTTTATCAGCTCTGCCTAGCCTTGCAGAGGTGCATAAGTGGATACATTTACTCTGGAGAATCAGTCTCCATCGGACACCAAGAGAAATAGAAACTAGAGGCAGAGACTGGACAAAATCTCTAATAAACATTCATCTTTCTCAGGCTCTGGACCAACACTGTAAGAAACCAGCAACTGCCACAAACTTTGAATGTCCTAAAATTAAGATGCCCAGCTCTCCCATAGAAGTTACAATACCAGAATTATAAAAAAAATGAACTTTGCCATGGTTATGGTTTGATGTCCTGGTGTATACCAGGGGCAGGGAACCTCTGTCCGAGGGGCCAAAGCAAGCCCACGGCTGTTCTTTTAATTTGCCCATGTCCACGTTGAGATTTATCCTGTGGATCCAGGGCGGCATGAAAAAAGCATCTCCTCTCAAGCAGTGCTAAAATGAATGTTCTCCACAAATACTGTGACTTTACCTAGTTCACTTTGGGTCTGGTGACTTGGGTCACAAAACACAATTTGTACCTGCATCATCTAGGTATTATAAGTGATTATTCTTTTCAGTGCAAATATTCATATTCATCCAATATTCAGGGCACTATCCAAAAATGCGAATAATACATGTGAATCAGATATGGGTTATTTCGTTCAGCAGCACTGCGTTCAAGCACTGAAGGAGTGAGCTCAGCGAAAGGGAGCAGGTATGAGAGCACGCATTCAAGGCCAAGGGCACAGAGCCATTGTCTGGACCCTCCCCTTCCTTCTCCCATCCTGAGAACACTCCCTTAAAGATCCTCTGGCCCCAGATCCTATGTGGTCTGCACAGCTTGTTTTAATTTTTAAAGCAACCCAAGGAAGGGAAAAGGTTTCCCACTCCTGATGTATAAGAACATAAGACCCAGTGGTCCATTGTCCAGCATCCTGTCTCTGACAGTGGCCACTCAATTGCTCCAGAGAAGCACCCAACAGATTATAATGGAGTGATCCATTCCCTCCCAGCTCCTGACAGTGCTACTAACACACAAGTTAATTTAGACAAACGTAACACACTTACCAGTCTAAATGTTGAGTCTGTCTATTTGCCACCCCCGCTCCCCAAGCCTGAGGTATGAAAAGTTTCAGGAAATACCTTCAGGCCAATGTTGACGCAGTCGGCATCGAGGATGTTGAAGATGCGGGAAGTGACGCCATCCCCCATGTCCCGGGCCAGCCAGCACCTACAGACGAAGGTGTACATGACCCCCTTGGTGGGCACAATGATGGTTAGCTCATCCAGTAACCAGCAGCTCTCGGGCGTGGCTCCGTCATGCCCCACCTGCGGCATTCAGGCAAGACGGAAATCATTGTTAAATGAAAGGCAAATGGCTTCTCCTCAGTAAGAATAGTTCGAATGGGTAGCAACAAGCTAAGACTTCCCACTTTGCAATGAAGCCACCCGAGAGTACTGGCAGAATTACATTCCGAGGTGGACAAGGGGTGAGGAAACAGCTTCACCTCACTTGTTTCCGATGCAACTATGCCCCTTTCCCCCAAGCATCATGATGTCACAGCACTCAGAAGGGGTGAGGCCATTTTGTGCATGCCAGTGGGTTTTAAATTTTTATTATTTTTAATACACAAAAAATAAAAATAAAATGAAAACAACAAAAACAAACCTTTTTTTAAACAAAGTCCTCTCCCCCCCCCCCCCAATGAAGAGGTTTTGTAAATGAAAATGAAAACGAATACAAAAATGAATGATGTGCCTGTTGCCCCCTGCTACCGGATACCATTCAGTATGTGATTGGATCCCAGACATTGGTAGATACCTCGGTATCCAACCGGATACTGGATAGGAGTGAATACTCATTTCAGCTCTGGCCCTCATCTCTAGTCTCTTTCCCTGAGTTCACTCTTTCCGTGCTTGAGGGTAGAGGAGACTGGATCCATGGGTGAGATCGAGGCACTGGAAATGATCCAAAGGAAAAACATCCACACGGCCCAGAGATCCTCCACCTCTGTCCTCCTCCCGGCATTCTACAATGCATCGGTTAAGTACTGATTCAAAGCAAGTATTATCATACATCAGTTTTCTCGGACATGCTCTGAACATAGTTGTTCAGGGTCTGCTGCCAGGGTCATCCACCTCATCCATCGCTTCCACCACGTGCAGCCCCTCCTCTCTTCTCTTCACTGGCTCCCCCTTCCTGAATGAATCCTGTACAAGCTCCTAGTCTTCACCTATAAAGCTCTTCACAACTTTGCTCCCTCCCTATCTCTCTGCACTTATTTCCCTCCGTACTCCGGTACGTGAAGTCCACTCCTCTCTTCCTCTCTCGCCCTCCCACGCCTCCCCTGCTCCCCATACTGCCTTTGTCCCTTCTCCCTAGCTGCCCCCCACTCCTGGAACTCCCTCCCTGCCCACATCCACCTCGCCCCCTCCCTTCGTACCTTCAAATTCCTCCTCAAGACCCACCTCTTCCACTCTGGCCTCCCTGAATCCTCACTCCCCTCTCCTAACTCCTGCTGATACCTACCATCCAGTACAATCTGTTACCTGAGGTCTGTGTACTCATATCCTCATCACATGGACCAACCAGCCATCATTCTCGATGTAACCAAGCCAAGAGCGTGCACCTGGGACCTCGCATCTTTGTGAATGTTACCCTCCTTGTCTCTCCCTCTGTTCCCCTTCCTTCGTCTCCCCCCACACCCCCTCTGTCTCTCAGATTGTAAGCCCTAGGGCAGGGACTGTGTCTATTCCATTACTTTGTACAGTGCCAGGTACATTTCTGGTGCTATATAAATGCTTGCTAATAATAATAATAATAATAAATAAATAAATAGTTAGTTCTATTAGTGAGATCAGCCAGAGATGGTACAGCTGCAGGCAGCTGCTGATAGTTTAAACTCCTCTCCGAGAATCTGAGTGTGTCACTGTTAAATTACTTGGGAGATTAATCTGAGCCCATTCTTATTGGCATAATTATGTATCCCAGTCATTTAAAGAGAAACCCTCTCTCCGTCAGTCATTCTAATGAGCAATCTGTTCACAAAAGCCTGGGAATCAGAGATGTCTACAGTTCATAATGTTCAAAGCAATCGTGGTTCATCATTAGCAGACGGGCAGAGTCCTTAGTTCTCAATTTAAGACCAAAAAAATTAAAAAATTATTTCCTCAACAAGGTCTAAATATCTTAATAACTTTTTGACAATAACAACTCCATCTGGAACAATAGATCTCTCCTGCCTCAGAAACCACTGATCATTTTATCTGACTGTCTCAGCCATCACTCCGATTAGGAATATTATTACAATGCTAATCTTGCTGCATCTGCAGGAAGTTAGAGGCACCAGGGACATTCAGTACCCTAGAGTGGACGTGGTAATGCTCAGATTCCAAGGGAGTGATGGGGAAAATACCATATTTGTGTTTAGTACCCTCCCTGCAATCCACTATGCAGTTGTACGTACTATTCCTCTGCTGTTCAACTCGTGGCTCCGTTCCATCCAGAACGGCCTTAATATCCAATTTTACCAAATATCCAGTTTTATTGAATAAAATATACATTTCCAGAATAACATCGTGCAGTAAAAGCACCAGAGTCTGCATGCTTCACTCACCCCTCTGGGGTTGATAAGTATGAACAGGCTTTGAGCATCCCTGTGCTGCAGAAATAACGTACACTGACTGCACTACGAGAGAGTGTTGTGAGGCAATCTGGTCCGCGGTGGCCAAAAAAGTCGGACAGTTGTGCTCTAAAACAATTGCAGGAGAGTGGGGAGCTATTGGAGGAGAGTAGAGAGCCATTATGTCTATAACCATCGCAGGAGAGTAGGGAGCTATTGGAGGAGAGGAGAGAGCCACTATGTCTAAAACCATCGCAGGAGAGTAGGGAGCTATTGCAGGAGAGTAGAGAGCCACTATGTCTATAACCATCTCAGGAGAGTAGGGAGCTATTGGAGGAGAGGAGAGAGCCACTATGTCTATAACCATCGCAGGAGAGTGGGGAGCTATTGGAGGAGAGGAGAGAGCCACTATGTCTAAAACCATCGCAAGAGAGTGGGGAGCTATTGGAGGAGAGGAGAGAGCCACTATGTCTAAAACCATCGCAGGAGAGTGGGGAGCTATTGGAGGAGAGTAGAGAGCCACTATGTCTATAACCATCGCAAGAGAGTGGGGAGCTATTGGAGGAGAGGAGAGAGCCACTATGTCTAAAACCATCGCAGGAGAGTGGGGAGCTATTGGAGGAGAGGAGAGAGCCACTATGTCTAAAACCATCGCAGGAGAGTGGGGAGCTATTGGAGGAGAGGAGAGAGCCACTATGTCTAAAACCATCGCAGGAGAGTGGGGAGCTATTGGAGGAGAGGAGAGAGCCACTATGTCTAAAACCATCGCAGGAGAGTGGGGAGCTATTGGAGGAGAGGAGAGAGCCACTATGTCTAAAACCATCGCAGGAGAGTGGGGAGCTATTGGAGGAGAGGAGAGAGCCACTATGTCTAAAACCATCGCAGGAGAGTGGGGAGCTATTGGAGGAGAGGAGAGAGCCACTATGTCTAAAACCATCGCAGGAGAGTGGGGAGCTATTGGAGGAGAGGAGAGAGCCACTATGTCTAAAACCATCGCAGGAGAGTGGGGAGCTATTGGAGGAGAGGAGAGAGCCACTATGTCTAAAACCATCGCAGGAGAGTGGGGAGCTATTGGAGGAGAGGAGAGAGCCACTATGTCTAAAACCATCGCAGGAGAGTGGGGAGCTATTGGAGGAGAGGAGAGAGCCACTATGTCTAAAACCATCGCAGGAGAGTGGGGAGCTATTGGAGGAGAGGAGAGAGCCACTATGTCTAAAACCATCGCAGGAGAGTGGGGAGCTATTGGAGGAGAGGAGAGAGCCACTATGTCTAAAACCATCGCAGGAGAGTGGGGAGCTATTGGAGGAGAGGAGAGAGCCACTATGTCTAAAACCATCGCAGGAGAGTGGGGAGCTATTGGAGGAGAGGAGAGAGCCACTATGTCTAAAACCATCGCAGGAGAGTGGGGAGCTATTGGAGGAGAGGAGAGAGCCACTATGTCTAAAACCATCGCAGGAGAGTGGGGAGCTATTGGAGGAGAGGAGAGAGCCACTATGTCTATAACCATCGCAGGAGAGTGGGGAGCTATTGCAGGAGAGTAGAGAGCCACTATGTCTATAACCATCGCAGGAGAGTAGGGAGCTATTGCAGGAGAGTAGAGAGCCCCTATGTCTAAAACCATCGCAAGAGAGTAGGGAGGGATCTAGGCCAGGGGCAGCCAAGAGGCAGATTGTGATTTACTGGTAGCTCTTCTCCAGTTGATTTCAGTACAGGGAAGGAGACAAGCCCCTCAGAGGTCACCTCTGGGGAAAAGAGAGGGGCCAGTGCCCCAGGGAGTATCTCTGGGGGAAAGATGGGATAGGAGAGAGGACACACCATGAAACTAACTGGCAGCAGATTTAAAACAAATGAAATAAAGTATTTTTTCATGCAATGCACAATTAACTTGTGGAACTTGTTGCCATAGGATGTGGTCAAGGCCAGTAGTGTAGTTGGGTTTTAAATGGCTCGGATACGTTCTTGGAGAATGAGTCCATTAATGGCTATTAGTCAAGTAGCTGGGGGGATGTAACCCCGAACTGTTGGGAGCTGGGAGTGAACAGCAGGGGATGGATCATTCTGTTATGAACGGTTAGTTCTCTGAAGCAACTGAGAACGGTCACTGTCGGACACAGGTGCTGGCTCGATGGACCATTGGTCTGACCCAGTAGGGCACTGACTATGTTCTCCAGTGCGGCAAGGAAGGCTCTCTCTAAAGGAAGTGCTCCTCCTCTCCACTCCTAAGGTGAGGTGCCCAAAGGTGGGAGCTAGTGAGAGGGGTCCCAGCCTGGAGCGCTGTAGCCAGAAGGAAGTGTCCTGGTAGATCTCTTGAGGTGGACACCTTGTTCAAGTGGATTGCTTGCCAGTTACCATCTGGGATAGACCCACTGTTGTCAGGGCGGCCATGGAAGCCATCTAAAATTCTGTCCTGTTTTTGTTACGCACCCGTGGTCGTGAGTTACCAGCATCACATATTTATTTTGCATTGTGGAAAATGACAAAAAATTTCCGGGATCTGAGATTACAAAGCAGGCTCCAGGGAAGCCCTCTCAAGCCACTCACAGTTTTCTATTGCTACTGCAGGGAATTTAAAAAAGAAATATGGAAATAGAACTGTGCTGTTCTGCAAGCTGCCCTGACAAAATGGCATATAGAAACAAGGGGTGAGCAAGTTCATTCATTGTGGGCATTCCAATTTTTGGGTCATCCAATAATAACCACAACCATATTGGCTTTCCAATTTTTCCCTCCTGGTTCATTAATTTTGGGTTTTCAGTCATTTCGGTAACGTCCGTGGTTTGGGGGAATTGAGCATGTGTTACTATTGCCAAAATGATAGAAAGGAAGAGAGGCTGGATAGGTTGGGGCTCTTCAGCTCGGAGAAGAGACGACTGAAAGGGGATATCATATAGGGAAGGAATCTTTTTCTTTTTATAACTTACATTTTTATAACTTCTTTTTATAACTTGAGTTTATAAAAGTTTATAAAAACATGAGTGGTGTGGAACACGTTAATAGGGAACGGTTATTTACTCTCTCAAATAGTACTAGGACTAGGGGACACGCCACGAAACTAACAGGTGACAGATTTAAAACAAAAAAAAGGAAGTATTTTCTCACTCAACACACAATTAAGTTGTGGAATTTGTTGCCAGAGGACGTGGTCAAGGCCAGTAGTATAACCGGGTTTAAGAAAGCAGGATTGGACAAGCTTCTGGAGGATCGGTCCATTAGCAGCTATTAGCCAGGTAGGTTTGGGGAATGCAACCTTTTACTGTTGGGAGCTGGGAGTGAACAGCAGGGAATGGATTGCCCTGCCTACCTACGGGACCGCCTCACGCCCCAGGCCCTGGTGTGACCCCTGGGGTCAACCGGGGGCACTCAACTCAAGGTCCCCTGGGTTTCCCGGGTGGCGACGATGGGGAGGGCGTTCTCGGTGGCCACACCTAGGCTGTGGAATTCCCTCCCAACAGTGGCCTCGCCCCAGACCTCCCCTCTTTCCAAAGACATTGAAAGGGGTGTAAAACCTGGTGGTTCTGCCAGGCCTTTAGTGAGGGAGACGGGTACGGGTGGGAGAGAGGGTTGGTGGGGAGGGTTTTCTTATTTCCGTGCTTTTACTAAGATTTTATATATGCAATTTTATATTTTAAATATATTTTTATATTGCACATTGTATTTTTATATTTATGGACTGTGAGCCATTCCGAGCTGCTGTGTGAACAGGAGGGTCCAGGATATAAGACTGCCTAAATAAATAAATAAATAAATAAATGTGACCTGTTGGGTACTTCTCCAAGTGACCGAGATTGGCCACTGTTGGAGACAGGATGCTGGGCTTGATGGACCATTGGTCTGACCCAGTATGGCACTAATTATGTTCTTATGAAATACCTAAATGATTGAAACACCAAAATAAGACTAAAATAATTAGAAACCAAAGCTGAGATTTACATTAATTATTGGTATTATTATTAAAAAAACTCAGCTATAGTCATTCTACTCCATGCCTTGTGAGCTCTTCCCACTTCTTCACTTTCAAGAAATGCTACATTCCCCTCCCCACCAGAGGGAGATAAATTAAAAAAGGGGCGGGAACTAGAGCTGACACTCGCGCTCACAATTCTCAGCGAGAATGAGAATGGGTTGAGAATCAGCCAGTTCTTGACCTATTCTTGTGAGATTCTTGCGTGGCTGAAAACTAGATCTGTGCATGCTCAAAATGGCACCTGGGGGGCTGCACATGCGCAGAATAGCCACTGGGGGGCTGCACATGCACCGAATGGCCACCAGGGGGCTGCACATGCACGGAATGGCCACTGCGGGTGTTGCACGTGTGCAGAATGGCCACCAGGGGCCTGCACGTGCACAGAATGGCCACCGAGAGGGCTGCACGTGCGCAGAATGGCCACCGGGGGGCTGCACGTGCGCAGAATGGCCACCGGGAGGGCTGCACGTGCGCAGAATGGCCACCGGGAGGGCTGCACGTGCGCAGAATGGCCACCGGGGGGCTGCACGTGCGCAGAATGGCCACCGGGGGGCTGCACGTGCACAGAATGGCCACCGGGGGTGTTTCACATGCGCAGAATGGCCACGGGTCCAGGCCAGGACCCCTACTGCTCCTGCTTAAGGCCAGCCCCGTTGAGCCTAGCTTAGTTAGAGGGGGGAAGGGCACCCCAAATGCTCGGACAATAGAAGGAGCATTAGTGAGTGAGCAGTGCCGTCTGTGGGGGTGAGGAGCTAGGGAAAGCCTGATGGAAGGGGTAGGATTGAAGGTTGGGAGAGAGGGAGCAGAGCGTATGTCTTCAGAGAAGGCCAGTCAAGCACAGGAAGCAACATGGGATGGTTCAGGGAGCAGAAGACAGGGTTGTGCAAGGCCGGGGGCAGAGGAGGAACAATGTTAGACCCCTTGTCTTTCCCTCTGTTCCCCTTCCTAAGTCTCTCCCCCAGCTCCTGTCTCTCAGATTGTAAGCCCTAGGGGCAGGGACCATGTCTATTTTATTACTTTGTAAAGTGCCAGGTACACTGCTGGCGCTATATAAATGTTTGTTAATAATAATAATAATAATGTTCCCAGGTGAGAAGGGGTGGGGGGAGTCCCCTCATCAGCCAGACTCATACCTCCACTTTTTTGAGCTCTCCAACATCTAATCCCATGACGGAAAATTTCTCCACCGAGCCATCGGCAAACTCATCCTTGTCTTCGGTGAGATCCAACCACAGCCTGCTCGTCTGTATTTTTTGGGGACCCATGATGATGATGTAGACCCGGCTGTCGGTGCTTGCGTCAAATTCGGTGCCAGTGGTGACGATCACGTGGTAAGGAATCACTGCAAAGGACAGACCGTTACGGTGAAATAAGCACGGCTGATTAAGGTAAAGTCATTATAAAGCTTACTTCAGTCTTTCAAATCATGATTTCAAGATTTCATTCTTCATATTAAGGTGATTTCATGATTAAGGTAAAATCAGTACATACAGCACTTACAAGAGGTCTGATCCTGCAAGCTGCAGTGTGTATTAATTCCATAAGTAGCTGAGGGTGCACAGCACCTCACAGGACAGGGCCATGAATACGTATAAGGAAATGCATCCTTATACATGCATTGTCTAGGTATAGGTGCATTCATACATGCACACAGGGCCAAATTCTGCACATACTTACATCCCATGTAACCTCATGAACTTGAATGGTGTGTTTATATGGGCCAGATTTTCAAAGGAGTCCAGAGTCAGATACTGGGAAATGTCCATGAAGTTGAGAAGTTGCTTAGCTTAGTTACAGGGGGAGGAGAAGGATCCTGACCAATAAGATGATATAGGGAAAAACATTACTGAGGAATCTATGGGGATGAGGAGCTAGGGAAAGCATGACAGAAGAGGTAGATTTTTCGGAGGGATTTGAAGGTCAGGAGGGAGCAGTGGCATAGCTAGGTTCAATAGGGCCCTGGGGCAGGTCCAATTACTGGGCCCCATACCAACCAGGAGGGGGAAGGAGGAATTATTCAAGGTGGCATGGGGGGCAGAGGGAGACAGCAAGTCACTGGAGCAGACCAGGACATGGGGGTGGGGGGGCAAGGGGCATAGAAGAGGTGTGGCATGGGAACAGAAGGGACACAAAGTGCAGGGGTGCCAGAGTGGAGGTAGGGGATACGGTGCTGGGACAGGGGGGACGTGGGGCACTGGTGTGGGTGAGAAGGTGAGGCAGTGCTGGGGGTGGGGGGGGCAGTCACTGGCAGACATGACTCCTGTTCTTGGCTTGCCCCGCGGGGAAAACAGCTCTGGCAGGGATCAAGCAGGACATTTTAATTTATTTTTAAAACTTTTTTTCCCCTGTATAACATTACAGCCGTCCCAGTGGGAATACTGGATTATACAAACGGCAGAAACTCCTACAGTGTGTGTAAACAAACATAAAACCAGTTCAACATCATGACAACAAACTTGCAGTGCCGGTCTTTATAATCCTGATTTAAAAAGTCCAGTAGGGAAATCAGTCTTTATTTCCTTTTTATTTGTTGTTTAATGTCATCTCCCAGACTGAGGGACTTGTTTGGGTCGTTTCTGATGGCTTTCAAACAAGGGTCCCATGTACTAGCAAAGGTCCGGAGGTCACCTGTGCAGTCAGCCAGAATTGTTTCCAAAGAGTACATGAACCAGACCCTGTTTAGCTAGTCTGTTTCTGTAGGTCCATGAGGACTTTTCCATTTGGTTGCAATAACATGGTGACCTGCTATTATAAACGGAACATATGCCCATTTATAATAGTCCATTAGCAGTATTTTAGGAAAGAGTCCTAGGAGAGCTATCTCAGCCTTAAACAGAAGAACTAAGTTGGTAGCTTTATTTATTTATTTATTTATTTAAAAAATTGATACCCCACTCCTCCTGCCAGGCAGCCTGGGGCGGCTAACAAATCAATGAATAAAATACAATAAAAATACAATATTATATATAAAACATTCAATAAAAACAACAATAAAAATGGCGTGAAAAAAAACTATAACCCCCACCATCCCATCCACCCTCACCAAACGCCTGGCGGAACAGCCAGGTCTTACAATTCCTAGGGAAATTCGGGAGGTCTGGGGCCAGACAGGCCCCTACCGGGAGGGAGTTCCACAGGCGCAGTGTGGCCACTGAGAACGCCCTGTCCTGCGTGGCCCCCCGGGAAACCCGGGGGACCTCCAACATGGCGCCCCCAGATGACCGCAGGGGCCGGTCCAGAACCCGGGGAGTGAGGCGATCTTGCAAATACGCAGGGCCCAGACCGTGTAAGGCTTTATAGGTCAAAATCAACACTTTGAATTGGGTCCGGAAGACTATTGGCAGCCAGTGCAACTGGTGTAATGTGCTCTTGGCAGCCCAGCCCCACCAGGAGCCGGGCCGCCACATTCTGCACCAGCTGCAGCTTCCGAGCCATCACCATAGGTAGCCCCACGTGGAGTGCGTTGCAGTAGTCTAACCGAGAGAGGTGATAAAAGCATGGATGATCGTGGTTCGTGGCCAGGTCTGGAACCGAAATCAGAGGCCGAAGCCGCTGCACCAGATGTAACTGGCGGACGGCACTCCTCGCCACAGCCTCCACCTGGAGATCCAGGCGGAGCTGTGCATCGAGGAGCACCCCCAGGTTCCGCACCTGGGAAGTCAGTGGAGGGCACACCCCTTCAACTGAGGGGGTCGCCATCTTCATCGACTTACCCACTAACATTGAGCGGGCGGTGGCGATCCAGTTCCAGGTGCATCTAGATAGCATTGGTTTCCTGGACCCTTTTCAATCTGGGTTCCGCCCCGGCTATGGCACTGAGACAGCGTTGGTGGCCTTGGGCGACGATCTCCTCTGGGAGATGGATGCAGGAAATGTTCAACATTCTTATCCTGCTAGATAAGAATGTTCAACATTTCTGTTGAACATTCTTATCTAGAATGAACATTCTAGCAGGAACACTGAATGTTCCTGCTAGATAAGAATGTTCAACATTTCTTATCCTGCTAGATCTCTCGGTCACTTTTGACACCATGGACCATGGGCTGCTGTTGAGATGGCTGCATGACCCAGGGGGGTCTGGACGGGACTGTTCTTGAATGGTTCCACCCATTCCTCTTGGGGAGAAGCCAGCGGGTAGTGCTGGGAGCTGAAACATCTTGACCCTGTGCTTTATCCTGCGGCGTTCCGCAGGGTTTCATTCTGTCTCCATTATTATTTAACATTTATATGCAGCCCTTGGGGGAGGTCGTGAGAGG
>QEPC01002978.1:499211-509609 GCA_003113815.1 Sphenodon punctatus | reverse complement strand
GGGGGGATGTCAAAACTGGTTTTTTAAAATGTGCATTATTTAAAAACCACATACAAAATGGTTTTGGCTTTTACACGATCATGGCAAATGCGCATTTTAAACGGTTTAGGTGCTTAAATGACCATTAAAACACGCACATTTTTCACCAATCATGCGCAAATTTGTCTCGTCTAAAAGCGGCCTAAGACAGCGGGGGGCCTGCCCCCTTCATTGGGCCTAGCTTTGAGGCCCTTGTGGGCTCTATCAGTGTCCTGGAGGCTTTCTCCCTCTGGGAATAGTGTAGCTATGAGAGATTTTACAAACTCTCTGGGGTTGGCTGGGGAGTTCCAGCACGATTATTCTTAAATTCTCCCTGCGAGACCGGTTCTCCAAATCCTCGCGCTTCCCCTGGAGACTTTGCAGGGCTTTGGTAAAATCCTCTCTCCCTCCCTCCCTCCGATTGCAGCCACATCTACCCACTTAGACGCACTACCCACCTTTTTGTTCACTTTTTCAAAGGAGCTTTTTAATGGTTTAATTTCAGAAAGTAGCTTGCCCCTCTCCTCTCTTGCTGGCACCAGCTCTTCCTTAATGTCTTTCAGAATGTTTTCTAGGGCCTTAGAGATTGCAGGGCCCTCCATTTCAGTGAGCTAACGTGCGGCAGTCATTTTCCCTGGGGCTGCGGCCTGCAACAAGGCCAAAGGAGAGCGGACGGCACGAAACCACTCCAAATTGGGTGTTTTGGAGTCTTTTTCTCTTTGGGGGCATACTCACCCCCTCATTCCTTCAAGGAGACCTTTTTATTGTGTGCAAAACGCTGCAGAGCAGGCTTTTTTCAGATGGAGATGGAGGAGCGATCTTCCCCTGCTGCTTTCAGGTCACGCACATGCTCAGCCCTCCAAGCAGGACATTTTGTTGATCCACTGGGCCTGCCTGACTGGGCCCCCCTGGAATCCTGGGGCCTAGGGAAGTGGTCATTACCATCTCTGACGGGTGCATGGTGGTGTGGCAAGTCCTTTCCCAGCCCCTCCTGTTGCAAGGGACCGGGCCTCAGTTTCCCCCAGGAACAGCCCTCACACAAGACGTTTTTAGATGTACCACTTTTTTTTCATGGACTTCAAAGTCCAGGTTCTGAAAAATTGCGTGGGGGTGGGGGGTCTTTAGATGCTCAGCGTTCCCATCATCAGAAATCTTCTGGACTCCATTGTAAACAGCAGCGCTGGGCAACTCCCACATGTCTTGAGCCCTGGACTTGTAAAACTCCGATAGCAAAGGTTTTACAAGTCCAGGTTTCAAGATATGTGGGAGCCGCCCGGCACCGCTGTTTACAATGGTGCTTGGGTGACTTCTGTGGGAGAAGGGTGAGCGTCGAACCCCCATGTGAGTTTGCTGAATCCGAACTTTGAAATCCGGGAGGAAAAGTGGTGCATCTAAAACGTCCTATAGAGAGTTCCTTTGGTTAACTGCTTTATTTCCCAGTCTGATTATCTCCCTGCTCACCATAGGGCCATCCGGGGCTACTCCCTGGCACTGGACTTCAGTCACCAATTTTAAACCAAAACATAAACCATAAATCGAAGGAATCGGATCTCCTCCCAGGTCCTTTCCCTCAACCTGGAGACACATCTCCTTACAAGACCTCTCTCCAGACTCCTCTAGTGGTCTCCCCAGCTAGGTGCTCAGTTGAGCCTTAAATACTGAGGCTTCTGGTCACCTGACCAGCCCCAACCAATCATATTATCTGCCCCAATTAGCTTTGGCAGCCCCACCTGGGCTTCTCAGTCCCTTAACTGGGTTTGGTTCCCTGACCATCAGGGCAAGAAGGTTCGTTGAGAGAGAATCCAGCTCACCCTGATACAGGTGGTCTGCAGAAACGTTTGAGGGTTGATAGTGGTCTGTTGTTCCAAAATGTTTGAGAAGCTCCAAACTAAACTGATGCAAAAAGAGATCTTTGCATGCATGAGAACCAAGCCCTAAATCCTAAATCGACTATCACAGCAAAGAATATGTACTTCGAGCACAGGAAAGGCAATCTCTGCTAACTCCAAGGCAAACAGAATCATTGACAGAAAGCCTCTGAACTGCAAGTGTTTCATCTCATTCTTGATCTAGGGATATACTTTGATCCACCTGGTCCTTTCTGGGCTTCAGTGCCCTTTCATGGAATGAAGAGAAACTGTTCTCAATATCAAGGTAAATGTTTGTCACTGGAAACTAGTTATTCTATATTATGCAATGGATGTTAGTGAGGAAATCTTTCCAACAAAAGTTTTTGAGCTTCTTGAGATGGTTTTATAGCACTTAAAAAAAATATGTCATTGCTGGAATACTTTAAAAAGGTTTTGTGGGGCAGATAGGGACTGGGCACATGATGCAGTGCATTGCGTGGTAGGGTTGCGTGGAGTAGGGTAAGGCTGTTCCAAGATGAGGTACGTACATCATTTGGTTGTTTCCTCATTCTCTTCCTGGGCCAAACACACAACCGTACTCATTTATTGGGGCTGTAGTCGATCACAACATATTGAAAGAATCTGAAGGCTTCGGGTTTATATGCATGAGAAAGAATGACGGAACCGTTCCAGTTCCATTGGAGATGGTCTTGAAGGAAAACACTGACATGGTTTTACACATGATTCGTGCTGCTAGATGGAGCGCTGCCCAGAGGAAAGACGCAAGCCAGTTATTCACTCCTTTGCCAAGGCAGGAATGTCAGCCGTGGCAAAATTACAGAATGCCTTCCTAATTTATCTGTGAGCACAATGCCAGAGCTGCTCAAAAAAAAAAAAATGAAGTGCGGGGGGGGGGGGGGGGAAGAGTTTGAAATGGCAGCAGCACAAATAGATAAGAACAGGTTGAGGAGGGTGAAAGTCTGATTCTTGACCAAAGGGTGTTTTTAGATGAGACAAAACCCCCGCGAGCAGGCAATTAAAACAGGGATTGAGACTCGTGCATACTCACATTTGAACAACTCTCGCACATGTTATGTGGAAACGTCCATGTCTTAATCTGGTTTCTGGAACCCCCGATAGCGAGGGTTCCATAATGCGGATTCCCAAGCCTGTGCCCTGTGCGTTAAAGACACGCTTTAACGTCTAGGCACCACTTGCGCGAGATCATGTTTGCTCCAGTTGCCATACTGAAAGCATTCACAAGCTCCAGTGCATTGAACTGAACTGAACCCAACTGAATCGAATCCAAGTGCATGCTCCGATTGCCACTGCTGAAATGTGGCTTTACAGGTACCATGTGAATTTATTTCATGCACGATGGGGGGCGGGCGGGCGCAACGTGTGAACAGCACTCATGCATATGCTGAAGAGTCCTATGATTGCGGGAGATTGCTGTAAACTGAGAATTTCATGCATGTTTAAAAATGCCTTGAGTTAAACAACGAGAAAAGCAAGCGAGGATAACTAGCTACTAGACCCTAAATGGCAACATGAACAAAAATGGGTAAACTCATCAAATCTGCACCCTCTCAGCTGACACCCATTTGCATGCCACCAGGTACCTGTGTCGGTTATTCCATTTTAGTTTATCGGTTTGGTTATTTCAGTATTTTGTTTATGCCCTTTCAACAATATTTGCACTACAGAACATGCCCAGTTGTCAAAAACGATGCAAACTGCTATGTTCAACCTCTCTTCTGCTCCCTCCACTGGCTCCCTCTCCCTTTTCACATCCAACAAAAGCTGTTTGGCTTCACCTTCAAGGCTCTTCAGGGCCTTGCTCCTCCCTGCCTTTCAGCTCTCATTTCCCGCCAAATTCCCACCTGGGAACTTCACGTCTCCTCTGCCACCAGCCTTAACCTTCCTCGAGTCTCCTGCTCTCAAAATCATCTTCACCCTTTGACCTTTACAGCCCTAAATGGTCTGGGCCCCAAATATCGGAGAGATCACCTGTCCTTCCGTGCCCCACTGCAGCCCCTGTGATCAGCTGGCAGCGTCACCCTGCAGGTGCCGTCTGTTAGTCTTGTTCATATGATGAGGGCTCGCAGGGAGGCGTTCTCGGTGGCTGACCCGATGCTATGGAGCTTCATTTGAGCCAAAGCCTGGGTGTCTTCTGGAAGCGGTGCAAGACCTTTCTGTTTGTTAGGGCATTTGTCAGGCAGGGATAGGGAGGGTGTGTGGTGGGATTGGGGAGTGGGGAGGGGGAAAGGTTGGGGATTTGGGGGTTTTATGCTGGTTTTATATGTACTGTTTTTATTTCCTTTGTAAGCCGCTCTGAGCCATTTAAGAAGGGCGGGGTAAAAACTGGACTTAATTAATTAATTAACTAATTAATTCTTGTTCTTCCTGTCCTTCATATCCCTCCTAAAAACCTACCTCTTCTGTCAGGCTTTCCCTAGCTCCTCACTCCACCAAGGCTGCTTGCTAACGCGCCTACTACTGCCCTCTCATTCGAGGCTCCCTTATCCCTTGCAACTAACCTTCTCAACTTCATGAATGTATCCCTGTCTCTCCCTATGTTCCCCTCCCCCTTATCTCCCCTCCCTTGTCCCTCCTACAGAACTAACAGGCAATAGCTTTAAAACAAAGAAAGTTATTTTTCACCCAGAAAACAGTAAATCTGTGAACCTCGTTGCTCAAGGATATTTATTTATTTATTATTTTACAGGATTTGTATCCCGCTCTCTCCCGCCACAGGCGTAACTGGCTTCAGAAAGGGATTGGATACATTTTTGGAGGCTAGGTCCATAAAGGGCTATTCATTGGGTTAGTCAGGGGAAAGAGACCCTTGATTGTCAGGATCAGCTGTAACCTGCTGCGTATTCCTCTGAAGTAACCGAGGCTGGTTGCTGTCGGCGACAGGATGCTGGGCTGGATGGACCATTGCCCTTACCCAGCAAGTGATACTTCTCTGCTCTTAGTTCCTAGATTGCAAGCCTCTTGGGGCAGAGACTTGGCTGTAACTATTGATTGTTCAGTGCTTAGCACATTGCTGGCTAATAAAATAAATAATAATAATAATAATAAAAAATAATTAATAATAATATACCATTGGATGCTACAAACACTTTCCCTGACAAACCCAGAGTAAAGGACACGTATCTGCACCCAGAGAGGGAGACACACACAAGGTTTCCTTACATGCCCCAGGCTCGACAGCCCCGTCCAAACTGTCTTTCTTCGTATTCTTCACGTTTGCGTTGCTGTCCTGGCTCAAGGAAGAACCGCCGAGACTGTTCCGCTCACCCTCATAGCTCTAATGAGAACACACAAGCAGGGAAGATAATCAATCTCATCGTTCATGACACAGCCAGCTGCTCCTCTGCGCCTCCAGGAAGAACATGATAAGTTTCACCTCCAGTTTTTTTCTGGGAATTCCCGATCTGCGCCGCCGCTCTGGTAAATGTTACTCCTCAGAATTTATGGCAGCTCCCCTCGCCCGTTGCACTGTAATAACCTAAACTCAGCTGCTTGGCACGAGCACCACAAGATTGTAATGGGCCAAGGGAACATCATGAAAAATGCCATATAAGTTTTATTCCCCTTTATTGCAAGAAACAGCACAAATCACAGGCTGAGTCTACCTGCCATAAAGCACGGGTGGGGAATCTCAAGCCCGGAGGAGAATATGGCCGGCACTAGTTTTACTTGGTTCCTTTCCAGTTCCAGGATTTGGCCCCTGGAACCAGTTCCTGCTCCCTAGCCCTGAAAGACTGAGCTCAGGGGAAAGGAACAGAGATGGGGGACAGGCACACAAGGACAGGGGACAGAGCCATGAGGTGGAGTCAAACCCATCTCTTCCTGAGTGCACTCCTTAAAGATCCCAGCCCCCAACTTCTACACGGCCCTGGGAGCTTGTACCAACTTTCAAAATGGCCCCTGGGAGGGAAAAGGTTCTCCACCCCTGCCACAGATTCTGGATCCGTGAATTTTAGCGCTGGGTTTATTTATTTCTGGGTATTAGGACGCTTTTATTACAACGCGCTGAAAAGCGCCTTCTGAGTCCCGCATTGAAAGAAAAGTCAGCGCGGGGGGAGTGTTTCTATGCTCCCCGCACTGCCGGAAATGATGTGCTCCCCATTGTTGGCAGCAGTGCTGCCTCTGCTGACAACGACATGACTTCCGGCAGTGCGGGGAGCATGGAAACACTCCCCGCGCTGGCTTTTCTCTAAACGTAGGACTCAGGAGGCGCTTTTCAGCGCCTCGTATAAAAGCGGCCATAGTCACATTTTCAGGTAGTCCTTTGAGTAGCTAAACGGTATCCACGAGTGAAACGGGGACTGGCATATCCATTTTTCCTCCCCAGATATTATGTATCCAGGTTGTTGTTGTTGGGGGGGGGTGTCTGATTTTTTTGTTGAGTTGTTTCATTTTTTGGAGTGGGGGGAACATTTTGGTATTTCAGTTACATCGTTTTTGACAATTGTGTGTGCACAACAGTGCTAATAATTGCCAAAATGAGGTAACCGAAATACCGAAATGACTCAACTAACCAAGTAATATAGCCAAAACAGGAATCTGCAGGAACAGAAAGAGACAGCGCAGCTATTACCCAAACCATCCTCTTCAGGTCAGGCAGGGTTCATTTACAGCGGGTTTATTTAGTTTCAGGGTAGGAGTGCTCTAGTAGACTCATAGTGGACAAAATAGCCATGAGGGGAAAACTCAGTCACCCTAAGGATGCGATCGTTGGAGCTTTCCGGGCCAGCACAAGCCCTATTCACTTCTATGGGACCCCTGCTGGCGTTCAGGCCTAGTGCCAGCATGAAAGGGTTTGAGGGTGTTTCTCCGCCTTATCCACCCCCACAGCGAGGGCGGACAGAGCAGTGTGTGGGAACTCCCGTCACGCGCCACCAAATAGGTAGGAGCTTTGCTGGAAGCAGCCCCCGCGTTTTCCCCCTGGGGATGCAGTCAGCTGAGCACTCCCAGTTTCCCAGCTAGGAATGCCACTGGCAGAGCAGGCCAGTGAGTCAGCGTGAGAAGAGGCTGATTGGCTCTTTGCTGATTGCTGGAGGAGAAGGAGAACAGGGTAGCCCCGCCCCGCCTGTGCTGAAGCGGTGGGCCACGCCCCTCCTGTCTGTCCCAGCCCCTGCCACTCCTCCCAGCTTTCTGATAGGCTAAGGCAGGCCTTCAGCCATGGGAACCTAGGCAGATCATCTGACCAGCTCCCCATTCCCATGCCTTTCTCTGGCCTGTTCCCCATCTCTGTTTCCTCATCCCACGTCTCGTAAACCCTAGACCTCTGGTTCTGAAGCTTGTCCCCCGCTCTGACCTCCCTACTCTGAAACTGTCCCCTAAGTCCACCCATGCATCCGGACAACAGGTCCTTGACACCGACTTCCAGGTCCCGTAACTGGAGGTCCACCCATTGCAGTGGCTACATCTGAGTTGTCCAACTGGTGACTTGCAAGCTGAATTCAGCCTGTGGTAGGTAGGGTTCCATCCGGCCCCCAGCCTTAAAAATCCAATTTGATTAAAAGTACTGATATTGTCTAACTAAAGCTTCCAGAATGACATTGCATAATAGCAGCTTCCAATTTTTCATGTTGAATCCGCATAGCTCACGTTGATACGTTTCAACTACTCCTCTGCTANAAACCCAGAGTAAAGGACACGTATCTGCACCCAGAGAGGGAGACACACACAAGGTTTCCTTACATGCCCCAGGCTCGACAGCCCCGTCCAAACTGTCTTTCTTCGTATTCTTCACGTTTGCGTTGCTGTCCTGGCTCAAGGAAGAACCGCCGAGACTGTTCCTCTCACCCTCGTAGCTCTAATGAGAACACACAAGCAGGGAAGATAATCAATCTCATCGTTCATGACGCAGCCAGCTGCTCCTCTGCGCCTCCAGGAAGAACATGATAAGTTTCCCCTCCAGTTTTTTTCTGGGAATTCCCGATCTGCGCCGCCGCTCTGGTAAATGTTACTCCTCAGAATTTATGGCAGCTCCCCTCGCCCGTTGCACTGTAATAACCTAAACTCAGCTGCTTGGCACGAGCACCACAAGATTGTAATGGGCCAAGGGAACATCATGAAAAATGCCATATAAGTTTTATTCCCCTTTATTGCAAGAAACAGCACAAATCACAGGCTGAGTCTACCTGCCATAGAGCACGGGTGGGGAATCTCAAGCCCGGAGGCGAATATGGCCGGCACTAGTTTTACTTGGTTCCTTTCCAGTTCCTGGATTTGGCCCCTGGAGCCAGTTCCTGCTCCCTAGCCCTGAAAGACTGAGCTCAGGGGAAAGGAACAGAGATGGGGGACAGGCACACAAGGACAGGGGACAGAGCCATGAGGTGGAGTCAAACCCATCTCTTCCTGAGTGCACTCCTTAAAGATCCCAGCCCCCAACTTCTACACGGCCCTGGGAGCTTGTACCAACTTTCAAAATGGCCCCTGGGAGGGAAAAGGTTCTCCACCCCTGCCACAGATTCTGGATCCGTGAATTTTAGCGCTGGGTTTATTTATTTCTGGGTATTAGGACGCTTTTATTACAACGCGCTGAAAAGCGCCTTCTGAGTCCCGCATTGAAAGAAAAGTCAGCGCGGGGGGAGTGTTTCTATGCTCCCCGCACTGCCGGAAATGATGTGCTCCCCATTGTTGGCAGCAGTGCTGCCTCTGCTGACAACGACATGACTTCCGGCAGTGCGGGGAGCATGGAAACACTCCCCGCGCTGGCTTTTCTCTAAACGTAGGACTCAGGAGGCGCTTTTCAGCGCCTCGTATAAAAGCGGCCATAGTCACATTTTCAGGTAGTCCTTTGAGTAGCTAAACGGTATCCACGAGTGAAACGGGGACTGGCATATCCATTTTTCCTCCCCAGATATTATGTATCCAGGTTGTTGTTGTTGGGGGGGGGTGTCTGATTTTTTTGTTGAGTTGTTTCATTTTTTGGAGTGGGGGGAACATTTTGGTATTTCAGTTACATCGTTTTTGACAATTGTGTGTGCACAACAGTGCTAATAATTGCCAAAATGAGGTAACCGAAATACCGAAATGACTCAACTAACCAAGTAAAATAGCCAAAACAGGAATCTGCAGGAACAGAAAGAGACAGCGCAGCTATTACCCAAACCATCCTCTTCAGGTCAGGCAGGGTTCATTTACAGCGGGTTTATTTAGTTTCAGGGTAGGAGTGCTCTAGTAGACTCATAGTGGACAAAATAGCCATGAGGGGAAAACTCAGTCACCCTAAGGATGCGATCGTTGGAGCTTTCCGGGCCAGCACAAGCCCTATTCACTTCTATGGGACCCCTGCTGGCGTTCAGGCCTAGTGCCAGCATGAAAGGGTTTGAGGGTGTTTCTCCGCCTTATCCACCCCCACAGCGAGGGCGGACAGAGCAGTGTGTGGGATCTCCCGTCACGCGCCACCAAATAGGTAGGAGATAGGACCCAGTGCTTTGCTGGAAGCAGCCCCCGCGTTTTCCCCCTGGGGATGCAGTCGGCTGAGCACTCCCAGTTTCTCAGCTAGGAATGCCACTGGCAGAGCAGGCCAGTGAGTCAGAGTGAGAAGAGGCTGATTGGCTCATTGCTGATTGCTGGAGGAGAAGGAGAACAGGGTAGCCCCGCCCCGCCTGTGCTGAAGCGGTGGGCCACGCCCCTCCTGTCTGTCCCAGCCCCTGCCACTCCTCCCAGCTTTCTGATAGGCTAAGGCAGGCCTTCAGCCATGGGAACCTAGGCAGATCATCTGACCAGCTCCCCATTCCCATGCCTTTCTCTGGCCTGTTCCCCGTCCCGTGTCTCGTAAACCCTAGACCTCTGGTTCTGAAGCTTGTCCCCCGCTCTGACCTCCCTACTCTGAAACTGTCCCCTAAGTCCACCCATGCATCCGGACAACTGGTCCTTGACACCGACTTCCAGGTCCCATAACTGGAGGTCCACCCATTGCAGCGGCTACATCTGAGTTGTCCAACTGGTGACTTGCAAGCTGAATTTAGCCTGTGGTAGGTAGGGTTCCATCCGACCCCCAGCCTTAAAAATCCAATTTGATTAAAAGTACTGATATTGTCTAAATAAAGCTCCCAGAATGACATCGCGTAATAGCAGCTTCCAATTTTTCATGTTGAATCCGCACAGCTCACGTTGATACGTTTCAACTACTCCTGTGCTACAGAAATAGCATACGCTCACTGCATAGAGAGTTTTTATGCAAATCATGCCTATAGGGGCCAAGAAGTTGGACAGTTGTGAGCCACATTTTCTGGAGGCAATGCAAGACCTATTTATTTGGCCAGGCACCTGGTAGATAGGGCTGTAGCGGAATATCGCAGCGGTAGCTATTTCCGGCGGAAACAGTGTTTCCGCAATTAGTGGACCGGCATGGCAGAGGCTTTCATTCTGCGGTTTCATTCTGCGGTTCCGCTTATTTAATTCCGCAACTTAGTGGAATCGTGGAAACATGACATTTTCACTATTTCCGCAATTCCGCCAGCGCCACAAAATAGCGGAATAGCGGTTTTCCGCAATTTCC
>QEPC01002978.1:459341-476417 GCA_003113815.1 Sphenodon punctatus | reverse complement strand
CCTCAAGACCCACCTCTCCCACTCTGCCCTCCCCAACTCCTCGCTCCCCTCACTTAACTCCTGCTGATACCCTCCTGTACAATCTGTTACCTGAGGTCTGTGTACTCATATCCTCACCACATGGACCAACCAGCCATCATTTTCAATGTAAACAAGCCAAGCACGTGCACCTGGGACCTCGCATCCTCATGAATGTTACTCTCCTTATCTCTCCCTCTGTTCCCCATACTTCGTCTCCCGTTTTTGCTTTCAAACAATGCCCCCCCCCCATTCTTTGTTTTCGGGGTGGTGGTGGTTGTAAACTATACTACCGTTATTGGGGTTTTTTCTTCATTTTAAATTTAAAATTGTTTTTAAAAATCACTGTGAATACGCAACATGACTACCAGGCCATTCTGTGAATGCAAAGTCCTTTTCAAAAATGGCGTCAAAGATATTGGTACCATTTTGAAAAAGGGCAGCCAGTCTGCCCATGTGCAGACTGAGCACCCTTTTCCAAAATGATGTCAACACTGCTGGCGCCATTTTGGAAAACGGGGCACATTCACAGAATGGTCCAGTGGACATTTTGTGCATTTCACAGTGATTTTTAATTCTTTATTATTATTTTTAATAAAGTAAATGCAAAAACTGAAAATGAAAATGGATGAAAGCAAACGACAACCATTTGCTTATTCATCCAGTTTCATAAAATTAGTCATGAAAACTAATGGGGCTCCATTAATTTTCGTAATGAATAGAAAACGTTATCAGATGCACAGTCCTAGTAGTTTTTAACAACCATAAATGCTGATGATGACAGGATGGCTGGCCATACGTATCTATGTCACTACTGGAAAAAACTCTCTGTAAATTATAAGCACCATATTACAAAGGGTTTGGGGAACTACCTCTTCTGTCAAGTTTTCCCTTTCTCCTCACCCCCATAGATCCTGTTCGGTAGTATCATTTGCTCAACACAAGGATCCTGGTTCCCTGGACACAGTTCTGCCTCTGGTTGCCTGTGGAAGCAGGCAAAGCCCCCAAAACATAAAACATTCAAAGTTCAAAAGTAAACCTAAATCAAAACACAGTCCGCTCCTAGAGATCAGTGTTGTTGGTGCTAAACTTCCCTCTGACCAACCCAACATCCCATGAAACTTGAAAGATGGTCAAACTGCTAGACCAACAATTAAAAACATCAAACTAGAAGTGGAAATTGAGAGGCAAAAACCACATTAAATATTGCAAGTCAGTATTTGTTAGGGGTGGGACTCCAGGGGAAATTTCGGATTCGGGTTTTCTGTTTCGGTTCTTTAATAATTTTGGATCTCTATTAGGATTCAGATTCGGATTTTTTGCATGCATTTCCCCACACTGAAGTCAGTGGGAACAAACATTGCAATGTTAAAGAGCAGAATCAAAAAATCAATGTAAAAGATCAGAATCGCCCAAAACCGAAAAAGAGTCAAATTTTTGTATGGAACCGAATCATCCATTTCCGAGTTGATTTGGTTCTATCTTAATCCGAAATTCCCATCCCTAGTGTTTCAAACAGAGAAGCCAAAAAGGGCTTTTGTGTTTATTTGTGTTTCATCCAAACCTGAATGCACAGTCCTGGGGTCATGTTAGAAAGGGGTTGGGGCATTGCAATGGTCTTCAGGGGTGGGGTCACCGCTAGAGCGGAAACCTGTACCTTCCAAAACGGTTATACCCATTGAATATGCACTGCCTGATTTGCCATTTGCAGGTTGAGCAATAGGCACTACTCGCATAGGATCCGATGTGTACCCATCTTGGATTTAAATGGGAGGAAACTGCTTATGTGTAAATGCCCACTAATTCCATAAGCCAACTGTTAGAAAGGGGATTGGGCAAGGAGAGGGTAGCATGGGACCTCAGACCCCTTGGCACAGCTGTCCCAATGCAGAGCAGCTAAGCCACACCAGAAGGAGCTGTCCAACATACTAACTGTAACCTCTTTATATGACCAATACACTGTGCCCATCCTCATGTAGACAGGTAGGCCTGAAATGAGAAATCTTGGCTAGTGCTGCTTCCGTCGGAAGAAGGGCATTTGCTGAGATTCGCACGATGTGGAAACTTACCAGCTTTCCCGCTGTTTTCACCATTTTCCATTATTTTTCACAAGTTGAACAGGGCCGCCACAGGCCAGGCCCAACCCCATGTGTGCCCCAGCATGCACCCCCTGGGACCACGGAGATGAAAACCTGCCAGCTAAGTGTAGGAGAAGTGCTGGAAATTGCCATAATATTGCTGTAAAACTATCATAAAACTGTCATAGCATTTCCAAAAAGTGATGAAAAAGTCCCAGAAGGTCCAGAAAGTGACAAAAACGATTTTTAAAATGGCAGAAGCGCGGAATCACTGGAAAGTGACAAAATACCGATGGACACTTTCAAGCACTCCCGAAAGGTCAGTATTTCCCTTCGGAAGGGGAACATTTTCTCTCATCTCCAGCCTAGTAGGTATAGCTAGCAGTTGCTCTGGTAGATCCCCCGGTAGAGCTTTGGGAAGGTAGGAGGTTCAAGGCTCCTACAGGCAAAGAAACTACATGGAAACAGCAGAGAATAAGCCACACAGGAGACAACTCCTATATTAATGTTGCCCAAAGTAAACTCAGAAATGCAAGAAATTACACCTTCAGCTTAAGTTCATATTTGAACTAGAGCTGAAACTCGGTACTCGTTTTTGTTTGGAATTCACCAGGGATTACGGTCCCCAGTTCCAGATGTCTGAGTTCCAAAGTTCTGAGGACCAAAGCTGGTCCCCAGAAACTTCGGAACACTTCGGAACCCTCGATAGAGTGATGGAGGCACCAGTGCACATTTGGCCTGAATGAGCATGATGGTTGACCCTAGCTTCTCTAAGCTAGGGAATGAAATTTAGTGCCCTATTTGGTAGGCGAGGGGATAGGTGAGTGATGGACAAGCCACAGGGCAGTTTTTTATTTGCTGGCAGGGGCAAAATAAAAGTGGCCGTATGGCCGTTTTCCATTCTCTTGGGTGAATTTGGCTGTGTGTGCTACACTGCTGATTTGTAAGTATTTCGGCTTGGAGTGAGGAGAGGTGCCTGTCCTGGCCTCTCCATAGAGGCAATGCTGAGGGTCACTTAGCCACCATGCCTTTTTTTTTCAAATAAGTGGGTGCCACTGCTGCCTGCTGCTTGCGCTGCTTGGCCCCATGGAAGCCAGAGGGGTCCGCCTTGCTCCACTTCCCCTGGCCTGGGCTGTCCGTAGGGGCAATGCTGGGGGTTACTAGCCAGTCCCACCATGCTCAATATATTTTAAAGTGGGTGCTGCTTCACTGGTTGTTGGCACCACAGAGGTCAGAGAGGGATCACTTTTGGTGTGTTTTTTGGTGGGCATTGTACTTTGGCTGTGGGTTCAACAACTTTGCCAAGATGTGACCAGCTGCGGCACAGGGGTAATACTTTCTTTCTGGTGATCCTGGACCTTTCTTCCTTTAGACGATTTTGTAAGAGCTGACTGTTCTGTCAGGCTTTTGGCAATGGGGACAGGTAGGGTGGGGGGTTGAGGGTTAGAGTGGGAGTTTTTCATTTCTATTCTTTTGTTTTTGTTTAATTGTTTGATTCTCCCCTGCCGAGATTTTATATTTGTATGAATTTGTTAATTTTTAAAATTGCTTTTATCTGTATTTAAAATTGTGAGCTGCCCCGAGCTGTTTTTTTGGGAGGGGCAGGATATAAAACGGTAAAAATAAATAAATAATTTATGCTGTGGGGGGGTGGGGGCTTGCCTTGCAGAGGTGGGCATAATAGAGTAATTGAGGCTTTTGTTTTGGGGTGGGTGGGTGATTGTCTGGTTTCTTAAGGGTATTATTATGCCTGATGAGCTGGCTGGTGGCAGACCCCATGGGGCCACATGGGCCAAAGAACTTGTTGAAAAATTTGATTGATTGATTTGATCAACAATGCTGTGTTTTGGTGGGCCACCCCAGTGCAACCACCCCAGAGCTTGCATGTATGGGGCACGCTAATAGCCACCCTGCTTTTTCTTTTTTTAGTATATTTTAAAGTGTGCAGGGGAGGGAGGAAGGGTTGGATGTGCTGTTGTGCACCCTGATTGGATAAGCAATTAAACGGCTGTGTACATGGCACCACATGCCGACCCGGGCACTCAGTAGTTCCGAGGATTTCCGTGGTCTGGAGTTCCAGTTTCAGGTCCTCGGAAAAAGGTCTGAGTTCCCACCAAAAACCTGGTCCCGGTACTCGAAACCTTGGAAATCCTTGCGAGTACTTGGATTGCCTATTCGGTGCACTCCTAATTAGAACCCATGACCGACTATCTCCTATACCCTAGTCTACCAGCAGAGCTATAGGAGAAACAGTTAGCTGGAGTGTTTAAGTCAGGCAGAAGAGGAAGGATTCTATATAGTGCCTAGCAAGCTTGATAGCTGTTTGTAAGGTGCAGGTGCAGTTGCAGTGTGGTTGGGTAGCTAAACTTTGCTGTGTCATGGGTTCTACCCTGCATTGTTACCTTTTAAAAAAAAACAATTTAAACTCTCAGCTCCTATTGACCCTAATGGATGTAGGATGCAACCTGAGCTGTGAAAGCAGAAGTTGCTCCTTCATTATTAAAAACAAAAGACAGATGGGCTTTCCCCTCCTCCCCACCCCAGTCTGGTGGATTCATTCAAGTGGTCTTATGTTGGGATTTTTTCCGTTAGTATTTGATACTTGGGGCTCTGAGCTATCAGGGCTGTGACAGCCTGCTCAAACTCCCTGCTTCGCCCTTCTCAGAATCCGTAGTGCATGAAATATAATTATCAGATATAATTGGCGGGCATAAGCACAGCTTTAGCGGCGTGCGTTGACTCCAGCTTCCTGCCCAAGTGCTTTCAATTTAATCTAAAAAGAGCCTGACCTCATTTTCCCGTCGCGAGGTGCAGCTCCATCTTGCGCCATCTTAACAGTCTAATCAGGCAGCGCAGCTTTTAGAAGCCCTGGCAGCATATTGCTATCCCTGTGGCAGGTCACAGTATCCTGCGGCTGATTACAGCGGCCTCATGCAGGGCTCGGCTTTTTCTCTCTCTTGGCAGGAAAGAATCAAAAGCTCAGCAAAATTGTGCATCTCCAGCTCATCGCTGCTGAGACGCTCTGCAGTTTTTCCCAGGCATCTCACTTAGCTGTCTTTAAAATGCTGGTTTCACTACGGCCCAGCAGGGTGGCTCAGAAAACGCCTCCGGGCCAGAAGATAGGACCAGGGACAGCCCTCTCATTATCCAGGGAGGCAGCACCTGATTAACACCAGGAATTGTGTGGATGCCTCCGTGTCGCCCCCAAAAGGCTGGGTCAGGTATTGTCCTAATCTGCAGGGAAACCCAGGCAGCACATGAACCTCATTAAGTTCATCTCTAGGGCCAGCACGGCAGAGCAGCTTCACTCACTGGGGATGGCCCTACCACAGCACCNCAGTTGCTCTGGTAGATCCCCCGGTAGAGCTTTGGGAAGGTAGGAGGTTCAAGGCTCCTACAGGCAAAGAAACTACATGGAAACAGCAGAGAATAAGCCACACAGGAGACAACTCCTATATTAATGTTGCCCAAAGTAAACTCAGAAATGCAAGAAATTACACCTTCAGCTTAAGTTCATATTTGAACTAGAGCTGAAACTCGGTACTCGTTTTTGTTTGGAATTCACCAGGGATTACGGTCCCCAGTTCCAGATGTCTGAGTTCCAAAGTTCTGAGGACCAAAGCTGGTCCCCAGAAACTTCGGAACACTTCGGAACCCTCGATAGAGTGATGGAGGCACCAGTGCACATTTGGCCTGAATGAGCATGATGGTTGACCCTAGCTTCTCTAAGCTAGGGAATGAAATTTAGTGCCCTATTTGGTAGGCGAGGGGATAGGTGAGTGATGGACAAGCCACAGGGCAGTTTTTTATTTGCTGGCAGGGGCAAAATAAAAGTGGCCGTATGGCCGTTTTCCATTCTCTTGGGTGAATTTGGCTGTGTGTGCTACACTGCTGATTTGTAAGTATTTCGGCTTGGAGTGTGGAGAGGTGCCTGTCCTGGCCTCTCCATAGGGGCAATGCTGAGGGTCACTTAGCCACCATGCCTTTTTTTTTCAAATAAGTGGGTGCCACTGCTGCCTGCTGCTTGCGCTGCTTGGCCCCATGGAAGCCAGAGGGGTCCGCCTTGCTCCACTTCCCCTGGCCTGGGCTGTCCGTAGGGGCAATGCTGGGGGTTACTAGCCAGTCCCACCATGCTCAATATATTTTAAAGTGGGTGCTGCTTCACTGGTTGTTGGCACCACAGAGGTCAGAGAGGGATCACTTTTGGTGTGTTTTTTGGTGGGCATTGTACTTTGGCTGTGGGTTCAACAACTTTGCCAAGATGTGACCAGCTGCGGCACAGGGGTAATACTTTCTTTCTGGTGATCCTGGACCTTTCTTCCTTTAGACGATTTTGTAAGAGCTGACTGTTCTGTCAGGCTTTTGGCAATGGGGACAGGTAGGGTGGGGGGTTGAGGGTTAGAGTGGGAGTTTTTCATTTCTATTCTTTTGTTTTTGTTTAATTGTTTGATTCTCCCCTGCCGAGATTTTATATTTGTATGAATTTGTTAATTTTTAAAATTGCTTTTATCTGTATTTAAAATTGTGAGCTGCCCCGAGCTGTTTTTTTGGGAGGGGCAGGATATAAAACGGTAAAAATAAATAAATAATTTATGCTGTGGGGGGTGGGGGCTTGCCTTGCAGAGGTGGGCATAATAGAGTAATTGAGGCTTTTGTTTTGGGGTGGGTGGGTGATTGTCTGGTTTCTTAAGGGTATTATTATGCCTGATGAGCTGGCTGGTGGCAGACCCCATGGGGCCACATGGGCCAAAGAACTTGTTGAAAAATTTGATTGATTGATTTGATCAACAATGCTGTGTTTTGGTGGGCCACCCCAGTGCAACCACCCCAGAGCTTGCATGTATGGGGCACGCTAATAGCCACCCTGCTTTTTCTTTTTTTAGTATATTTTAAAGTGTGCAGGGGAGGGAGGAAGGGTTGGATGTGCTGTTGTGCACCCTGATTGGATAGGCAATTAAACGGCTGTGTACATGGCACCACATGCCGACCCGGGCACTCAGTAGTTCCGAGGATTTCCGTGGTCTGGAGTTCCAGTTTCAGGTCCTCGGAAAAAGGTCTGAGTTCCCACCAAAAACCTGGTCCCGGTACTCGAAACCTTGGAAATCCTTGCGAGTACTTGGATCGCCTATTCGGTGCACTTCTAATTAGAACCCATGACCGACTATCTCCTATACCCTAGTCTACCAGCAGAGCTATAGGAGAAACAGTTAGCTGGAGTGTTTAAGTCAGGCAGAAGAGGAAGGATTCTATATAGTGCCTAGCAAGCTTGATAGCTGTTTGTAAGGTGCAGGTGCAGTTGCAGTGTGGTTGGGTAGCTAAACTTTGCTGTGTCATGGGTTCTACCCTGCATTGTTACCTTTTAAAAAAAAACAATTTAAACTCTCAGCTCCTATTGACCCTAATGGATGTAGGATGCAACCTGAGCTGTGAAAGCAGAAGTTGCTCCTTCATTATTAAAAACAAAAGACAGATGGGCTTTCCCCTCCTCCCCACCCCAGTCTGGTGGATTCATTCAAGTGGTCTTATGTTGGGATTTGTTCCGTTAGTATTTGATACTTGGGGCTCTGAGCGATCAGGGCTGTGACAGCCTGCTCAAACTCCCTGCTTCGCCCTTCTCAGAATCCGTAGTGCATGAAATATAATTATCAGATATAATTGGCGGGCATAAGCACAGCTTTAGCGGCGTGCGTTGACTCCAGCTTCCTGCCCAAGTGCTTTCAATTTAATCTAAAAAGAGCCTGACCTCATTTTCCCGTCGCGAGGTGCAGCTCCATCTTGCGCCATCTTAACAGTCTAATCAGGCAGCGCAGCTTTTAGAAGCCCTGGCAGCATATTGCTATCCCTGTGGCAGGTCACAGTATCCTGCGGCTGATTACAGCGGCCTCATGCAGGGCTTGGCTTTTTCTCTCTCTCTCGGCAGGAAAGAATCAAAAGCTCAGCAAAATTGTGCATCTCCAGCTCGTCGCTGCTGAGACGCTCTGCAGTTTTTCCCAGGCATCTCACTTAGCTGTCTTTAAAATGCTGGTTTCACTACGGCCCAGCAGGGTGGCTCAGAAAACGCCTCCGGGCCAGAAGATAGGACCAGGGACAGCCCTCTCATTATCCAGGGAGGCAGCACCTGATTAACACCAGGAATTGTGTGGATGCCTCCGTGTCGCCCCCAAAAGGCTGGGTCAGGTATTGTCCTAATCTGCAGGGAAACCCAGGCAGCACATGAACCTCATTAAGTTCATCTCTAGGGCAAGCACGGCAGAGCAGCTTCACTCACTGGGGATGGCCCTACCACAGCACGTGTGTGTGTGTGTGTGTGTGTGTGTGTGTGTGTCTGTGTCTGTGTGTGTGTTTTAAAGGCACACATACACATGCTTGTGTGTGTATCTGTGTCTGTACAGCATATTTTGGCGGTGTCTGTGTGTGTCTGTCTGGATGTTTTTATTGGATTTCTGGGCATACATCTGTATGCATATGCATGCCATAGATGGTGTGCCTGTGTGTGTTTTTGTGTGTCTATGGCCCTTTTCACACAGACACTCTAACACTGATAAAATGGGTGTCACATTTTATTATATATGTTGCAGGGCACCCATAGAGCACACCTGCAGCCCTGCAACATGTATAATAAAATGTAACACCCATTTTATCCGTGTTAGAGTATCTGTGTGAAAAGGGCCTATTTGTGTCTGTGTCTATATGTGTGTGGCTCTTGGCTGTCTGTGTCTGGTTTTGTGTGCCTTATGTGTGTCTGTATGCATGTGCTCCTTGAGTGTCTGTGAATATGTCTGTATGTGTACGTGCATGTATTTTTGTGTTCCTGTGTATGTTCTTGTATGTACGTGTGTCCGTATGTGTGTATTCCTTGGGTGTCTGTAAGTTTTGGTGTGTCAATATGTATGTATTGTTTGTGTTTATGACTGTTGTGTGTGTCCTTTGTGCATCTGTTTGTGTGTGTGCATATGTGTGCATGTTTCTGTGGGTTTCTTTGTGTCTGCTTCTGTCTCTATGTGTGTACTTCTTCACATGTTTATCTGTCTGTGGATTTCCTGGCACATGGGGGCATTTGAGCTTGGGCAACTTAGCAGCATGTTGCTTGGACAACTGACAGCATGTTATTTCATAGGAAGAAGCCACAATACGTGATGGAGGGTGATTATTTAGTGAAAGAGTGGACAGCAAATCTTTGTTCCTAATTTATGTTCCCATGATAAGGCCGTAAGGGAAAGCAGATCGTTTATACAGCTGGGGTAGCAAAACAGCTAATGCTGGCTCTGGACAGTGCAAGCAGACATTGAGCAGAGGGAGCTGTCCGAGGTGCTGAGGCCAAGGCTTGGGGAATGAGAGAGACCACTCAGGAGCAGTCCTAGTTAGAGCTGGAATGGGTACCATTAGAGAACCCCCCAAAATCAAAAATGTGGTTTTCATGTACCCAGAATTACACCCAAAATTTTTTTTTGAAACCTGGGACCAGAATTGGGACAAAAAATGGTAGTGTGGTGTTTTGGTATGTCAGTATTTTGGGTACCCAATCAGACACCATTTTGGGTACTGAAAAGCACCTAAAATGTTTGAGTTAAATCGGGTACCACAAATCCAAAAGGAATTATGTGTTTTTTGGGGGGACCATTTCAGCTTTAGTTCTAAAGTGTTAATTTCACAAAAATCCCTTCCTCCACTTTTTTTAAATGATGTGTAAAGGTCAGGTGGCAGGATGGCACAGGTCTAATGTGCGGTTAATCAAAAATATTTAACACAGAAACCAAGGTTGAACAATCGTGCTTATTCCCCTTATGCAAATGTCCATAATGTGAGATGGGATGGGATGAATCCTACTGTCAATCTGCCAGCATCACAGAGTCATGGTTTCCCACAGAGGTGAAATGAGCTTGTGGGTTTGTTTGGTTTTTTTATTTCAGGCAAGTGGTATAGTCAACCCGGACAATATCCATCAAAACGCTCGAGCCACCAATTTTTCACAATTTTGGTTTGTTCAGTTTGTCCATTTCCAGGTTTCCGTTTATTTTTTGCCAGAAACAATGAAAATGACCAGTGAAAAATGAATGGAAAAAACTGGAAATGGCCAAACCGAACCAAAATTGTGAAAACGGGTAATCAATACGGGTAGTGTTCATTCCACAGGTTGTCTGTTTCGGGTCAGATCATTCAGATTCAACAGGTTTGCTTGCTTTGGAAGGTACTTGTTTCAGCTCTGATTTCCTATTATTAATTATCAATTATTAATTATTAATTTATTATTTTATTTTGCTGTTTTCCTTCTTTTTTGTCTTTTTGCCTTTTGTCTTCCTGTTTGCTCTAAGGTCCCCAGAAGTAACACCAGGCTTTTAAAAATTCAGGAAACCTAGTAGCAGCCAAAGCAATACAAGGGGTAACTTTGAAAGCTGGGGAGGATCATGGGAACAGTTCAAATGAGTGGTTACAATTGCACACAAGAACATGAAGATCCAGAAGGAAGGCTTGAGTGTGAAGGCAGCTTTAAAAATGCCCTGAAAACAATGGCCATGTTCCAAACCCCCGTTGGATGCAGCCCGTGCCGCATAATGTCCCCGCAATGGACTCGTATACAGCTTGCATGGGGCATGGCTTCAGCCCCCACCGTCCTTAGTTTCAGAGCCACAGAATCAAATCACTTGACAAATTAAACTTTGTAAATAACTGCCCCAGGATTCCCAAGCTTGAACTACTTCATTAGCTTCCCCTGTTCCCCAGGGAGTCATTTCTCACTCTTTTAATCACATTGTCTAGATCAAAATTTGGCTTCCTGGCTCCCTTGCTGTTAGAAGGACGGCAGGGTGCAAGACCCCAGGTGTTTGGACTGTATCAGTGCTGAAGCAAGACTGTGACAGGCCTGGACTCATGTCCCAGTCATGGACATGAGTCCTCAGTCCCTGTGTGGCTCCTGCCCTAAGCAATGGTCCTCCCAAGGATCCCAGCCAGCTCCTAGGGAGGCACCCTGGAGTAGTAGTAACTCCACCAAGAAATATGTTTTAAGGCCCGGAAAGGCCAGCATCGCGCCTCTACCCACTCTGAAGTCTGAGTGCCACTAGGAAATTTTCAGAGTGGGCGAGGGCAATGTTGGCTCCGCTCCCTCATCCACCCGCCCTGAAACTTCAGTGCTCAGGCCCCCTAATGTCCCCCTAGACTCTGGCCTAAAGGCAAGGGTCCAGGCTCAACTGAGCCTTCTCACCCCATAGCAGTATGCCCCACGAAACTGCCCTCAAACCAAACCTGCAGGCAGTTGGACCTGGATTTTGGTGCCTGCCTAGTCCGTGCTCCAATCTTCTGCCTAGTTCCTACCCCAGTCCCTATCTGGGTGCAAGCTCCCAAGCTAGACTCTGGCTGAGCCCTTCAGTTCCAAGCTCTTGGCCCAGTGTGGCTCACAGATCTCTTGACTTCAGCGCCAAGCATGATTCTGCTCTTCTGTAGAGCTGAGAATGAGAATCAACTTGTTTCTTGCGAAAATCTTGTGAGAATCGAGAGTCATTACCAAGATCTGAAGAAGATCTCAGTAACGGTTCAAGAACTTGGTCGAGACTTTTTCTCGATTTACCGTTTTCTGTGATGTGCCATGTACCGGTTACCATGTACCGCATTCATCCTGGTAATGTGCATGTGAAAACCGGCCACTGCAGCCGTTCTGCACACGTGTAGCCTTCTTCCAAGATGGCACTGGCAGCGTCACCACCATTTTGGAAAAGGGCAGCCATTTCGCGCATGCACATTACTGGGACGAACGCGGCACACGGTAAGTTTGGGGTGCCCAGCTCGAGTTCCCCGGAGTCTGCCGGACGTCCCCTCGTTTTGAAGTAGTTGTAAGGCCTGGCTGTTCCTCCAGGCATTTGGTGGGGGGAGAGGGGTGATGGGGTGGGGGGAGTGGGTTATTTTATTATCCTCCTTTTATGTCTTGTTTTTAGTTATTGTTGTTGTTTTTAGTGTTCATTGTAAGCTGCCCCGAGTTGCCTGCGGCAGGAGGGGCGGGGTAGCAAGAATTGTAAATAAATAAATAAATAATTCCTACATGGTTAATATGTATGCAGTAAATGGTAAATCGCAGCAAACGGTAAACGGCAAATCGCAGTAAATGGTAAATTGAGAAATATTCTTGACCGAGAAAGCATTGAGAACAAGGGTTTTTCTCAATTATCGATTCTTACTAAAAACGAGTCTAGAACTTGTGATTCTCGGCGAGAACTGAGGAAAAAAATCGAAATCAGGTTTTAGCCCAACTCTTCCGGTTCCTGACCCCGCCCAACCCCAACCACTGATCTGACCCAGATCCTTGTCGCTGGGAAAAATAAAGGCTTTGATGCCCACCTTTCCATTTGGCAAAAGTCTTCGAATCTCCACCCGATCCAGATGCCACCCGGGATTGATCCCTGTGTTGTCGTGCCCAATCCGAATCTTTTCCAGGGTGTCTCCAACATCTTCCAGCTGCAGAAGACAAAGTATACAGGCAGTACAGAATTATCAAGAGACACCAGCCTGAGTCCCTTTAGACCCAACCTCAAATCTCACGAGTCCTTTAGATTATTTTTTGCTAGTTAACATCAGTATCACAGCTCTACTGACTAAGCTATAGGGAGTAGTATTTCATCAGAACCTAGCCTAAACTTACTTTCATTTAAATAATTGTTACGTTAGTGTTATTTTCCCTCTGGTGAGTCACTTTTGACGTCAATACAGGCTCCAGGTAGAGGATGGGAAGAAACAGACATGTGGGCTCTCCGATCCGCCCAGGGCGGGAAGCAGCAGTGGCCACTCTTCCGGTTGGTGGGCATCCCTAAACTAATGTGCCTGCTGCTGGGATAGCTGTCCCATGCCCTCACACCCCCTTGGGGGTGTTGCAACAGACTTGCGGGCAGGCGGCCCTCTCCCTGCTCTAACACCACCCTGCCCCCTATCACACACTTCCCTGATGGGCAGCCATGACGTGACGACCAGCCATGGCAGCCCCTGCCTCACGGCAAGTATGGCGGGGCTGAACAGATGTGTTGGCCTGTTATGACCAATGTTGGCCTACATGGGCGGCCCTTGGCCCAGAATGAATGCCCGCAGTCATCCAGAGGACTCATACTGAGTGTTAACAGATGTCATATGCTTAAGGTGGCCGTACCTCCCCTTTAAAAGAGGACGCTTATGAAAAATGCATGGTTCAGGGCTGCGCTGAAACCAATGCAGCCCTGCAACAGGTATTTTTCATAAATGTCCTCTTTTAAAGGGGAGGTAGGCCACCCTACACATGGTGACGTTTGTCCCACCCTGGGGAGGGGAGGGTTTCCCCCTGCCGGGTATGCTCCTGCCACAGGAACAAGTGTTCCCACAGCCTCCCCCGGCCTCCTCACACTTGGTCCCCAAACAGGACCGCCTATAGGGCCCTGTGGAGGGTGTCCCTGAGGAGGTGGGGCCATGTAGAAGGGAGAGGGGTTATCTCCGCCCTGGGCCCCGCAAATTCTAAAGATGACCCTGACTGTGGCCCAGCTTCCCTCTGGACTAGGCTGGCAGGTGTAGGCTCAGAGCCCCAGGTATAAGGGTGGGATCTGTATTCACTTCTACCGGCCATTCTAAGACAGCTCTTATCCATCTCTGCCCATCAAATCTCTGACTCCAAATTAACGCCAAAGTGCTTTGACAATATGGAATATAAATGTTTTTATTCCTCCTCTGCCTACCCCAAATAAACATCCTTTCTTCAGTCTCTAGCCTGCAATGAAGCATCACGTGTTGGTAATGCGAGTATTAAAAAAATAAAAAAATAAAGATAGGCATTTTTACTGCACTGCTTTTGGTATCTCCCACAAATCACCACTCCAAAGCGAGCTGATAACAATTTCTTTAATGCCTGGAAGGCTGCTGCAGAATACAAAGCAGCAACCGGCAGTAAAGCCACTAAAACAAAAAGAAGGGCAAGTCTCAGCTCGGGAGTTTCTGAAATCCCAGAATTGTCATCAAGGTCTATTGAGCTTCCAATTACAGCCTCTCATGGCGGCTGGTGGACTTTTAGGTTGGTGGGACGGTGTGTGGGGCCAGCAGGGGGCTGGGGGCAGGATTAAAATTTCACACTTACATGATCAATGGAAGAGAATGTGTTGAATGAACAAACCACAGTGTATATGCTGAATGAAAAACTGCACAATGCAATAGTGAGCAAAATGCAAAGCTCTGTGAAAAAAAATCAAAAAGGGAGAACCAGCATTTGCTCCTGTAGATCAGGTGCTAGAAAAAAAAAACTTGGCAGGTCAAGGCTTCAAGTCTGTTTTAAACAAGGGGACATTATATGCATGCATGATTTCTTTCACTTTAAAAATTTGCTGTTTTAAAAAGAAGAATCCACTCAGGAGAGAGAGCCTGAGGGATGTGACAAAGGCTTCAGGAGAAGTTGGGGCACTCAATATACATCAGAGAATCCACACAGGGAAGACCCCTTATATGTGCCCTGACTGGAAAATACTACAAGGTGAGATCCGCACTCGGTACACACCAGAGAATTCAGGAAGAAGGCTCTAAAAATGCCCAACTGTAGGAAAAACGTCAGTGTAAACTTCAGTCTTGGTATGGATGAAATGAACCCAAACGCTTCCCTCGTTCCTGCCCCCACCTCAGCTGCAGTTACAGCTGGGAGGGAGGAGTTCACTTTGGAGACAGCACGGGGCAGAATATTTTAGGAAACAGTATCGCTCAGCTACTGAGCCACACGGATGGTGCTGCATTTCCTAATCCCTCTTACTAGCCCAACCCATCCCTGCTCTCCTTCTCTTACACCTGGGGTGGGGAACCTCAAGCCCGGGGGCCAAACGTGGCCCATGCAAAGTTTTTATGTGGCCCATTTCCAGTGTCTGGATCTGGCCCCCTGGATCCAGTGTCTACCATCGAGAACTGAGAATCTAAGGCTGGTTTTACACGGACGCATCCCCCCCCCCACTCGGTGTTCGGGCAGGTATGCAGAGGGGGGGGTCCGTGTAAATGGCCGGTGGGGGGATGGGTGCTCGCTCAGTGTTCATCCGTGTGAATAGCGAGTGGAATGGGTGGGGGTGCATGTGCGCTCCTGCACAACACCCACCTCCACCCACGGAGCCCTCCGGAAAAACCGGATTAGGCCCCGTGGGTGGAGATGATTGTGTGTCTGCGTAAAGGGACACCCACCCACCGCACCATAACCCCCATCCCCCCACCCACCTCCATCCGTGTAAAAAGGGCCTACATTCAGGGTGAGAGAGCAGAGAGGAGGGCAGTGCACACAAGGAAAGGCCACTTTGTACTCAGGGTCAAAGTGCTGACTTGACTGATGTCACCGTGTTTGACTTTTCCTCTTTATGTCCCTGGATTAAGCCGACTCCTCTTGGGGAAATGAATGAATGGTAAATTTGGATAAAGCGGAAGGGGCCGTCAGACCATGCAGGCAGACTCTGGAATTCACCAGCACAGCAGGTGAGACTGAAATCATGCAGCTACACTGTTATATACACTTGACAAGCGGGAGGCTAGCTGTGAGTTAAAATGGGGACAATCAGATCTAGGGCTTCAGGCTGTCAGCCGAGCAGATCACTAGGGAGACAAGGGGGGGGGGGGGAATTCTCTCTGACGCATACAGAGCCCATTTGGCTTTGGCCGCAATAGAATTTATTATTATTATTACCGAGCCCATTGCACAGATGGTCTAGTGATGTGTCAGAATGAAGTGTCATCTCCCACAGGATAACCACTGCTAAGTCCTTTTTGCACGACCAAGGAAATGTTTAGTGCAGGGGTGGGGAAGCTCAAGTTCAGGGGCCAAGTGCAGCCTTCAGCTACTTTTTATTTGGCCCTTTTCAGTTCCTAGGCGTGGCCTCTGGATTAGGACTAAAATGAGAATGAATTTCATTCCCACGAGAATCTCGTGAGAATCGTGCAACCCTGGCGAGATCTTACGAGATTCTCAAGAATCTCAAAAATACCCACCAAAAATGGCCGCACATGCCGGCCAAACATGCACAAAATGGCCGCACATACCCGCAAAATGGCCGCACATACCCGCCAAACATGCACAAAATGGCCGCACATGCTGCACATACCCGCCAAACATGCGCAAAATGGCCGCACATGTGCAGAACAGACCTGGCAGCCATTTCTGTGCAAGTGCAGCTCATTTTTTGGCTATTTTGAAGTTCTTGAGAATAATCTCATGAGAATGCCCAATTCCTGCAAGATTCCCAAGGCGAGAAAATCTTATTGGAAAGCCTATTCTCGACGTGATTTTCTAGAAGGACGAAATCTCATTTCAGCCCTACTCTAGAGCCAGTTCCTATGCCCAAGCACTGAAAGGCTGCACCCAAGGCAAGGGATCAGGGAGGAGGGCATGCACACCAGGAGAGGGGACTGATACATGGCACAGATCCATAATCTGGACCCTCAACTTCCTGAGTGCACCCTGTAGGCACCTCCACCTGCGAGAGTTTATGTCACTCTCAGAGCTTGTACTAATATTTTAGTTGGTCCCTGGGAAAAGGTTCCTCAACTCTGAAATTGTGCCCTCTTCCTCCCCTCGCTCAGAATTTCTTCCCTGTAACTAAGTTACCAACTTAGTTCCCTGTAACTAAGCTAAGCACACGCACCTGCAACTTCTCAATCTCATGGATGTATCTTTGGGTGATTTCAGACGTTATGGGCGTCCGATTCACCACAGTGGATTCCCAGCGGTGGCGAACTGGCTAACTACCCCCCGTGGGCAAGAGAGACCCCAAACAGATGTGACGGGAGCGGGACCACGGCAGGGAATCGGATCGGTAGACCACGGCCCGGGGCAGCGCAACAGACATTACGCCGATCCCAGGCCATGGTCGAAGCACCCGGAAGGCGCCAGGGCAGCTTGTCCAGGCTGCTGCTGCTGCTGCTGCTGTCCCTCCACCACCTCCATGTGCAGCACAGCCACCGCCTCCTCCACCTGCACCTCCTTCTCCTCCTCCTCCTCCCCCTCCTCCCGCCTTGCTCTCTC
>QEPC01002978.1:431892-447329 GCA_003113815.1 Sphenodon punctatus | reverse complement strand
AAAAATGCAGATATTACCCATGGGTATTAAATTAAGTACCTGTTTCAGCTCTATTCTCAGCCTCAAGAGCCATGGACCAATATCTTTATCTGGCCAAGAGCCACAAAACAAGTATGCATGCACACACAAAAACCGTTTCCTGATGAGTGATTGGCTGACAGAGCTAGTGCTCTGGGTGCTGAGAGTCTGAGGAGCAGCTGCAATTTAGCTGATGGGACTCAGGTGCAACAAAGTACGATACAGGTCCCATTAAAGCAGCACGGGGCCCTGGACCAGCCTTGGTCAAGAGCTGCATTTGAACATCCCAAAAGTCATATGCGTAGAACCGACCTCATCTATTCTGCACACACACACAAAAATTCCCCCAAATTCTGGAACTAGGTAACCCCAATTCTGTGAGCAGAATAAATTATGCAAATTGATACAATTATGCAAATGTTGATGCAAAGCTCCATCGCACAAGTGTTTGCACCGGTCTAGCCATTTTTAGTCTTTATGCTTTCACTGATAATAATTCCAAAAATGAAAGTCCCCCCCCCCCCCCCGCGCCCAATTTGGAATTGGTGAGGTGGGGCAGGGCGGGGCGGGGAACAAAAAGAATAAAATTAAAAATGGGCCCCGGATTATAATGTGTTCACTGATTCCGGAGAGCAGAAGCAATGTTACTAATTGGTGTAGCAAGCCCAGTTTCTCCCCTGCTAAACTCTGTGTGCCCTGCAGAAGCAGTTTGCTACGCACATGGAACGTAGGTCCTTGTCTGTAACTCTGCAGGAAAGATATCTCTCGCAATGGTGCCATCATCCTCCGATTTATCGAGCCAGCGACCGGAAGGAAACTTCAGGCAAAGCCCTAGCGATGGGGCATCAATTTCCACCCATTCTAGAAACCAACCAGGGGAAGAACCTGCAGCAACACAATAGGATAATGTCACTCACTGTGAACAACACAAATCCAGTGACAGTGGAAGATAGGATTGGGGAACAAAACCCTTTACTGTCGGGAACCTGGGGATGACCCACAGGGAAGGGATAGCACGGTGACCTGTTGGGTGCTTCTCCCAGGCCCCCGTGATTGGTCACTGTCCGAGACAGGATGCTGGGTTCGATGAACCATTGGTCTGGCCCAGTATGCCACTTCTTATGTTCTTACACAGTCTAACCAATTTGGCCGGCCTTAGAATTTGTAGGGCCCAGGGTGATGATAAAATGTGGACCCCTGGTGGCTCCACACTGACAGGGACACCCTCCACAGGGGCCTAGAGATGGTAATATTTGGGGCCCCGCTGGGAAAGAGTGGGCCCCCCACATCCTGCTCTGGTCAAAAGGGTGGACACTAGGGCTCCCAGAAGAAGAGAAAATAGTGGGGCCGAGGGCAGTCGCCCCAGGTTGCCCTGTGGTAAGGATGAGCCTGTTAATGAAAGGGAGAGGCAGCAATAGGATAGGGAGGGAGAGTGATTCCTGCTGACTGCAGCATTCATTTAGCTGCACATGTGCAGCAGATTGCTCTGTCATGAGACACCAGAATCTTCCAGAAGTGAGCCATGGCAGCTACAGACATGCTCAGTAAGTCCCTCTGAAGCTGGGCTGAGAGAATCCATTAAGGGCAGAATTCAGGGTCTAAATGGGGGGGGGGGGGGGAATCTTGTTTCCTACTAAAGGCCACTGAAATTTTTTACAAGCTTAACAAGCCAGATAGAAATAGGGCTGAAACCAACATTTCTGCCTGTTTCCAATTCTGTCAGAACTGGGTGGTTTGTTCAGACTGATCAGAACTCTGACCTATCAGACTAAATGGGGGTGGGGAAATGGCCTTTTGTGCATGCGCCAATGGCAGGCAGTCACCATCCTGCGCAGGCAGAAAATGGCCACCACCGTACAGCAAGATGGCAGCTTCCATGGCAAAACATGGTTGGAATTTCAACTGAAATTCTCAGAAGCCATACCGATTTTGCGGAACTTTTCCATGAAATCGGAATAGCCTTTCCAAAGCAGCCCTAGATAGGAACTAACAGGGAGGGAGGTGGCACTAAAGGACTGTGCTTAGGATGGGGAAAGGAAGAGATTTCAGATCACGGATGCATGTTATGAATCCACCTCCTGTCCTCAACGCAGGCCTTCATCTCCTTTCCCTTCCCCTTGAGCTCACTCTTTCATTGCTTGAGGGCAGGGTTTGAAAATCCATGAGTCAGATCCAGGAGTTGGAAAGAAGCCAAATAAAGCACAGTTACAGGCTGGATTTGGTCCACAGGCCAGAGGTTCCCCACTCCTGGTTTAAATGATTCCCCGTACTAGGGTTCAGGAAGGAATTTCCCCCTGACTCTTCTTTCCTGATGACCATGGAGGTTTTAGCCTTCTGACTGGAATTGGATGGGATGAGATTGGAGGGGAACAAATAAAATCAATTTTGGTGATCTGCACATGTGCAATATGGCTGCTGCCCGCCATTGAAGTGTTGACCACCATTTGGGTGTAGGGCTGCGGCCATTTTGTGTATGCGCAAATCGTTCAATTGAAATTCCATCAAAAAGTTATTTCTCAACTGGAATGCCAACTGAAATTCCAACGGCCATTCCAATTTTGCGGAACTCTTCTGCACGTTTGGAATGGCGGTTTTGAACCAGCTCTAATCCAAATAGAACTCTGGGGCGCATCTTTTATCTAACTTAGTGTTTGGGTCGTGGGGCAGAAGAGTGGGATTTGGCAGCCTGTCTTGTGCCGAAGGTCTGATTGGATGACTTGCTGCTCCCCTTCTGACTATGAATGGTGGAAAAAGCCATGTTATAATCCAGGTCCTCTTACCTTCATTGTAGTGGCCAATCTTGATTTTCTTCAGGTCTCCGAGGTCCACGCATTCCACTGTAAAGACGTCAATCTGCCCTCGCTCAAATTTATTCTTGTTGGTCTTGGAGGCCTTGAGACCAACCGTCCCTGTTTGTTTTAATAACAGACTGACACCATTTAGTGTATTAAGTCCTTGTTTGATACTGTGCTATAGCCAGGGGCAAGGAAGGAGGAGGCAATGTGGCTTATTTTCAACCAATAGACAGCTTTACAAGACATGGCACAGAACTCATGTCTGTGACTTCATGGTGACTTTAACATTCCTAGCCTGTGTGTCATGGGCACGTGCTTAGCACAGTACAGGGGAGACAGGGACACTGAATGAAGGACAGTAGAAGGAGGATTAGGAGACAGCAGTCTGTGTGGCTGAGGTGCTACGGAAAGCCTGATGGAAGAGATAGGTTTTCAGGAGGGATTTGCAGGTTGATACAGTATGACTTATGATGAGGATCCGCCCCCTCACCCGCTTCTATCCTCCAAATGCCTGTTCTGAATTAATTATCTCTAAATCAGATAGATTTGGGACTTTTATAGACTCCAGGACTTAGTTTGTGTCAACGTTTGCCAGGACTCAGACCCAGCACCATTGTCCAGGTCCTGCCACTGCTGCTGCTATCCTGCAAGTGTTATCCCTGGCTTTAATAAAGTTTGATGGGGGATGGACTTGGAACTGCTGGAGCTGCTGTTTGGTGACAATAACCGCTCCCTCCACCCCAGTGCCAAGCAGATGATGGATGGCAAAAGCAGAAACCGGAATCTCGGTGGAACAATGTCTTCCTCTTTGACCCTGCTGAGTAGATCTGGAATGCGTTGCGAATTTTGTACCTGTGGGTAATACCCAACGTTTCAGGTAGCCTTTTGGTTACCCAATCATTACCCAAATACTAAAACAGATGCCCAGCGACCTGAAATACCAGGTTTACCGTTACCAAGTTATCAACTGTCCATTATACCGAGCCATTCTGACTTATTGTGTTACTGTTTTAGTGTTCTTCCAACATGGAACAATCAAGAGATGGATGGAAATGGACAGAAAAATGGTAAGTTGGTAATTAGTAAAATGGCACAAAAGAGAATAACAGTAACTCGGCAACAGAAAAACAGTAAGTTGGTAATTAGAATGGTGATTCAGGTAACTCATCAGACACTAAACAGCTGTCACTTACTACCCATCCTTCCCTGATGGTTATACCCATATTTGTGGGTACCTATTTCAGATCTACTGCTGAGCCGGAATCTCCTCTGACCTTTCCTTCCCTGAACTTGTACCAGTTCCCCCATGCCTGGTTTCCACTTCTGATCCTAACTCTGTCCTGGACCTAATCCTACCCTGACTCTGCCTCAGGCCTCATCCTGCCACTACTCTGCTTGACCCGAGCCTGCAAATCCACTCACATCCTGGATGACTGCTAACAGAAGGCCTGATTCTCAGCTGATGTAAATCAGCTTAGCTGTACTGAAGTCAATGTTTCTACAGTCATTTACGCCAAGTGAGAATCCATCCCTTAAACAGTCTAACTTTATACATGCTTTCTTATGGGTAAACAATTGGCAGCAAGAATATAAAATTGATATCTAAACAGTTAAAGGATTGAGGAAATTCCCCCTGGACATATCAGTCCGTTTTGTCAATGGCAAAAATCCTGCCCCATTTGTCATTCATCCATCATATGGCCCATGCTGGGTTCTTACCCGTATCATCTTTAGTGCCATAAAGAATGATGAACACGTTGGCATCGGTCCCCGAATGCTTCTTGTCTCCAGTTTTCACTGTCACGATGTAGGTCGTTGATTTAGCTGTCGAAAAGAATAGCTTGGCGTGAGAGCGTGATCTCCAAGCCGCTATTAATTCTATTTCTGCCCTTGTTTCAATGCAGATAGGACTTGATTTTGAACAGCTCAGCTGTTCTCCTGAAACACTGACAGTAATTCCTGTCATGGACATAATTATAGGGGACGGGGAAATGGAGGGGATACTTCCATCCAATGTTTAGAGCAGGGGGGGTATGAATGCCTGTATCCCCCACACCTTTTGACTTTTGGACAAAAAGTGCTTAGCATTTCTCAACTCAGTGGCAAGAAGAGGGTGTGGGGAAATGAGCTAATGGACTAACTGATGTGTCTAATTTGTAGGATGAAAGGTTTTTGGAGGCCGTTTTACTGGTATTTTAGAAAGGAGATAAGAAACATGCCCTCAGATAGAGCTGAAATGAGTCGTTCATTAATTATCTGCAGGTACGACCTGCAATTTTGGGTACCATATCAGATGCCTAATGGGCTACCCAAGTCCTGATCAGGCATCTGATTACCTGAAAATATCAGGTACTACCAATACTGAGTTACCAATAAAACAATTAGTATATCGGTAAATCAAAAAGAAAAGAAAAAAAACCAGGATGGCAAGTCAAAAAACGGTATCCGAAACAGGAAAATTGGGACCAAAAATAGTGTTTCAATACATTGGGTAGCCTGTTAGGCACTAATCAAGCACCAATTAGTACCCAATGTTATTGGGTCAGGTCAAGCACCACAATTTTGTGGGCTTACCCATTTTTGTGGGTATTAGTTAGTTTCTGCTCTACCTTAGACAGATCCGTTGAGTGAGACCAAGGGGATATTTGTGTTTTTAACAACAGAACATTAAGGGTTCAATCCTCTGCCCACTGAAGTCAATAGCCCAACTCCCATCAGCTGTATCAGATGGAGGTTAACGCCTTCAGGCTTAAGGATGTTACCCACAACTTTTTGCCCAAAGTTATGCCAATGATCCCTGCCATTTGAGATGATATTGCTGGAGTAAAACAGGCCAGTTCATGGTAGGATGCTCTGTTTGTTCAACCGTGTATGCGCAGGCTTCCTTCTGTACAGAAGAGAGATCAGCTCAGGGGTTTCCCTCCTTGTTTCATAGGAGACTCTCCCTTATTCCCTGTTCCTTGCTCTGTCACCATCTGCAATACTAGTTAATTTTTAAAGGTCCCGTTTTTAGCATCACCTTTCCAGAGAAGATGCTGCGTCAGGTGGGAAGCATTCTGGGAAATCAGGGTTCCTAGTATTTACATACATAAAAGCAAGTTTGCAAATCTTATTGTGCCAGGTACACTGCTTGTGCAATAAGCATTAATAATTAGTAATTCATGATTAATAATTAATATATGTACCATCATGTATACTGCATGAATCATTATAATTCAGACACACATTTTTTTAAACCATGGCTCTAGGCTGGGCTAGGGAACCATTTCCCTCTCATGGGTCACTCTGAAAATAAGGACACGCTCACAGGCTGGATAGAAGCTGGGGACAAGAGTTCTTAAAAGGAGTGCTCAGGATGGGAGTGTCACGAAGGAATATAGGGTCACACAGGACCAGAGGGAACATACATGCGCTGTGGATTTATAGAAACCAGTTTGTAACATGTATGATTCAGTCCTGCAAAGGGGCAACACTTTTGTCACCCAAGTTCCAGAGGCTTCCCGTTCTCAAACTCTTTCTCTCTGGATTTGCAAGTGCTTGAGGGCACTCAGACTGTGTTCCCCAATGTGAGACAACAGTAAAGAAGAAAGTTTATTGATTACATAAACAAAGATAGTTTGAATGCAGAGTGGCAAGTAAAACAAAGTAAATGCAATCCTAGTCTGTACTGAGTAAGTCCCTAGTTAAGACCTTACCCTACAGAAAGTCCATGAGCTTGAGTCCATTTCTCAGCCAGGTGTAGTGAGGCTGGGCTTTTAATCCTTAAACTGGTTAGAAAGCAAAGTCTCTTCTCTCAGCACATTGTTTCAGCAGGCTGGCTGACAGGCTCCTGCCCTCTAGCTGTAATCCAAGACTCAGCGAGTCAGAGGTTGAGTGAGTTCCCCAACAGTAACTGTCCTCTATGGGTTCGAATGTCCCTTATAAGTCCTTGGGGGGAAAACCCTAGTTTCTTCTCGAGTCTTCCAGAAAGGTCTTTTGTTTTTTCCCTTTCCTCTCCTGTGCCACTGGGCTCACTCACATATGCAGTTTCCTCTCATTTACATTCTTAAAGCGGGTGCTAGACACACTCGCACCTTTTGGAAAGACCTCTGTTTACATATAAATGACCCTTGGGGAGCTGTGTTGCTCCTATTTCGCACTGTCTCAGATTGGTTTCTACAACTTAACAGTACATGTTACAAACTGGTTTCTATAAATCTGCAGTGCATGTATGTTCCCTCTGGTCATGTGTGACCCTATGTTCCTTCGTGACAGGCAGGAAGAGAAGGGTGGGGGGTGCAGATCATAGGTCTATGCCAGAGGTGGGCAAATTGCATCTTGGAAGCCATATGCAGCTCTCTGGGAGGCCTGAAGCGAGAGCAGGTGCTCTTGTTCCGTCGGGAAATATCAAAATTTTGGGAGTGCTTTTGACCATTGGCCAGTATTTTTCACTTCCACGCTTCCAGTCCCGTTGGTATCGGCGCCTGCAATTTCCCGTCATTTACCAATAATACCGGAAATTACAAACAAATACAGAAAATAACCAAAATGGCAGAAAGTAGTGGAAAATCACGGAAAATGTCAAGCATGCCGGTAGATTTCCTACTTGTGTGAATGAAGGCGAAAGAGTTGTTTCCGTCAGAAACAGCACTCACAGGGATTTTTTGTTTCAGCTCTAAACTCTGGCACTAACTCTCACCAGAGGTGGCTGCCTGTGGGGGTGAGGGGCGTATCCATGTGGCTCCCTCAGGAGCAAGAGAAATGGAGCCACCATATTGGAGCCTCCTGGGGGCCATGGTAGAAAGGGAAGCATGCCCTGTGCTGCTATTGTTGCTTCCCGGACCTGCCAACTGGGAGCCAAAACTTTTGGGGGTGATGGAGAAGTTTGGGGAAAGTCACGCAGCCCCATCTGTGGGATTGGGGGAAGCCTCGATCAATGAAGTGCATCTTGTGGGTCTCGACAATATGAACATTTTGGTACGCAGCCCTTGGGCATGGACATTCTGCCCACCCCCGGCCTATGCCATGGATCCATCCCCTAACCTTAAGTGAATGTCCTCATCTCAACTCGCTCCCCCTGAGCTCACTCCTTCAGTGCTTACAGCAGGGACTGGAAATCCCGGTGCTCATTCGGTTCTGGGACAAACCAAGCACAGGGATCTGATCGCCAAGTTCTCGGTGAGCAAAAAAAATATAAAAAATTAAAAAACAAACAAACTGTCAAGCACCAGCTAGGTGGGCTGGACCCAAGCACTCCCAGCCGGCTCTTGTCAGTTTCAAAGTCTGTTTCCCACTGCACCCCTCCCCCCCAACCGCCAAACACCTGTTTAGCAGGGGACGGGGAGTGTGCAGCTGCCAGTCCCAGCAGCTATGCTCCCCGGCTAAGGCTCCTAATTGCGTCTTGCGAACAACCCATCGGGTGGCATTCAAATGTCAACCACCTCGCCCACACTGCCACACAGTAGGGGTTTTTTTTGTTTTTTTTTAAACTACTCGCCAACAAAAATTGCACCAGGACAACTCGGTCCCCATGCTCGCAACTGCAAGCATTTTCGCGAGCAGCAAAATCTCAGCTCGTTTGAGCCCTAGGCTGGATCCATGGACCACAGTCAAGGATGAGAAAACATCCAAATTAAAAAAAAAAAAAGCTGTAGGCCAGATTTGTCCCATGGGCTAAGGTTCTCCACCTCTGCTCTCAAGTATAAACTCAGGAAATTTCCATAATGCAGTCAATTCTACTGAAATAATAATTTAAAAAATCCTGCAGGTGCTCATTGAATTCCATGATTTGCCAGGAACGGCTACCATTACAGAACAAGCCAATTGCCCCAGGGACCTTACAACTCCAAGTCTCGTTGGCATTAATGAGAACCTTCACTAACATTCATGGGGACTGTGTTGCACGAGCCTGAATCCATGTAGGGCATTTCTCTGAATCAACATCACAATTAAAAATTACTCCAGAACTGTGGCTTAGAAGAATTCAATATTATGATGGCCAATGATCTTAGTCAGGAATGGCTCAGCGGAAAAACCTGATCTACTGATGGATCTCAAGGTAGCTTCCAAATAGTACAGGAAGGGGGCCCATCCCCTCAGAGATCACTTGTGCGGAGAAGAGCAGGAACAGAACCCTGGGGAGTGTTTCTGGGGAGCAGACGGACTAGGAGAATTTCTCCAGTATGGGTGCGCAACAGGAACCCATGTCGCTTTTTGTTTTCATCATTAAAAACTGGTGTTTTCATTATCATTACTAACAACATTTTTATTATCGGTGTCATTATTGGTATCAGTATCAATTTCACGCGACAACAAAGATTTTGTTTTTGGTATCGTTTCTGTTGTGGGCTGCCACCGGTGGCAGAAGTGCCAGCAGACACCTGCCCCAGACTTGTCAGAACTCCTTCCTCCCCGTTTTCATTATAATGCAGTAGTACGTGCACAAAGACAATATGAAAAATTACTAATATGTACCTTACTGTATGTAATATAGTCCTAAGTATCTATATCAATAAACTTCTATCTGCTATAGGTCCTATCCTATTATGCTATTATGCTAATATGTATACTAAAACAGCCTAGTATCTAGCTATCTGTGTCTGGACATGGGGAGACAGACAGGGGAAAGAAAAAGGTAAAATAAAGGGTGTAAGGAAAGGTAAGGTGTAACACTGAGGCTGGGTTCTGTAAATGCAACCAGAGTTCTGTAAATGCAACCTGACACAGCAAGAGCTTACACAGAACAAGAGTCAAACATCCTGGCCCTGCGATATAAAGGGTTGCAGTGCCCTCCCTACAGCCCCCATGATTGGTTCTGGGAGGCAGGAGGCATTGAGCAATCACAGGGTTCCATTTAACTGCCTGGGACCTGCTGCGCTGCTCATTGGCCAGCGATTACATCCATCAGGTCCTTCCCCTTTCATCACAGTCCCAGTTCAAGAGTTCAGCATTGTTTCCGTGAAAAATGTCTCCAAGATGTCTGCTCCCTCCTCCCCTCTCCACATTTTCCCTCCAAAGCAACTGCTAAGCAATAACAAAATGAATAACGAAAAATGAAAGTCGTTATTGATTTCATTATTATTTATCTTCGTTATCGTTATTGCAATAACGATAACAAAAACTAAGAATTTCATTATCGCTATCAATATAACGAAAACAAAGTGCACACCCCTATAGAGGGGAGAGATCTTCATCACTCCTGAGACCAGTTGCTGAGGTGTCCGAGAGCTGGGAACCAGAGGGAGGGGTCCCCACACTGGATTCAGAAGGAGCAGTTCCTGGTCGATCATCTTCAGTTAATACCTAGATCGAGTGGATCATGTGCACCGTAAGTCTAGCCACCCCTGCTATTAACCTCTGTTAATAAGCTGGTGTCTTTGGCTCATTGGAAGAAGTGGAAACAAACCTTTTTGCTCCAGGCCCAGGGAAGCAGGAGAACCTTCATCACCTGAACCCTTCTTTACAAATGCTTCATCCACCGGAACCAGCTCCCTGCAAACCTGACCATCATCTTCCTCGACGGCTAGCCACCGCTGGCAAGGGAAATAATACCTACGGGAATAACAAACACCATTCTGTGCAAATACCCTCCACCGGGATTTAATCCAGAGACCCCCTGCTCGAAAAAGAGTAGTCTCTACAGTTTGAGCTAAAAAGATGAGGCTCAACAGCTAGGCCATAACAGACTCTTCTGTACTCTGTGAAGCCAGCATAAACCAAGCAAAGGGTGGGGGTGGTCAAAGTTAACCACTTGTTTAAATGTTCTGCTGGACTAAGGACACGATTTTTAATCCATTGGCTACCAATGAAATTATTTTACAAGATAAAAAAATATATATAATCCAGTTGAATAAATTTAAAAGCCCTCAAAAGCACCTTAAAACCCACACCATCCCAGCCAACCAACCCACCCTTTATCCCCACCTACCACCCACCAGTCCTCCTCTCCAAACCCTTCTACCCACACCCAGCCAGCCCTATTCCTGCCCACCAAATGCCTGGCCAAACAAAAAGGTCTTACATCTTCTCCAGGAGATGACCAGGCTTGGGTGTAGGTGGACCACCAAGGGGAGGGAGTTCCATAACTGTGGGGCAGCAACTGAGAACGCCCCCCTGCATACCCTGGTTGTAAGAACTTAACAGGGTGTGGCCACTCGCAGGAGGGCGTCCCCGGTCAACCTTAGAGGCTGCGACGGTACCTAGCAGAAGAGGCGGTCTCTCATATACCTGGGGCCCAGGCTGTTTAGGGCTTTATAGGTTAAAACCAGCACCTTGAATTCTGTCCGGAAGACTATTGACAGCCAGTGCAGACTCTGGAGCACCGGTGTAATATGCTCCTGGCGAATCAAAGATCTTTGTTTATGTCAGGGTGAGTCCTTTCAGGATGTCTACCTTGAAGCAGTTCACACAGCACTGTTCTTCCCCGCAGTGTGCTTTACCAAGAGTGTGTTGACTCTCCCATCAACATACACACAATATTATACAGTCCACATATCAACGTCTCTCTCCCTTCTCTCTGGGAGATAGGGCACCTGGCACAGCAGGCCCTCTGGCCTGGCACACTCTCTGCAAGCTAGTTTCTATGGCTGGGTGAACAGAACGTGGTTCGGACGTTCGGTTGCTCGGTTTGAAACCCAAGTTCTGGTTCGATGGTTCGGTTCAGTCGAGTTCGGTTTGGCCGAACTTGGCTGAACATTCAAAAATAGCGCTATCGAAACCGAAACGAAAACCTAATTTTCAGTCCTGAAAGGACGTTTTTCCCGCCCCCGAACTCATCCGAACATGACCAAACTGTTCGGTTGTTCGAGAGTTCGGTTTGGACGTTCGGTTTGGACGTCCGAACAGACCAAGTTTGGTCTGAACTCCGAACATCCGAACCGCGTTCGCTCATCCCTACTAGTTTCTTCTCACTCATATGGACCCCTGGCCTGGCCTCCTTGCCAGCCAGTTACTAGGGCCTTGAGCAGGCTCCCTAACCCCTTTTCCCAGGCCTCTAAAGCAAGCTCCCTCTCAGAGGCAGAGCCCTCTGGCTTGCTACCTCTCCCAGGTGGTCTCCTTCTTGGAGATTTCTAGCTCCCTTTATAGCTGAGGAACCAGCTGGCCACAAACTGTTCTTAATTCATTACTTTAGCTCCTGGCCAGTTAAAGGGACAGATGCATTTTGGAGCTGGCTCACTTCCTTGAGGCTGCATCCCTGCAAGCACTTACCCCAACCCTATGGACCTGTCCTGCATGGACTTACAGTGACTCTGTCACAGTCCCATTCTGTTAAACTTTCTATGATACGTTTAAGATGCAAACCTAAGGCCGTAACTATAATAGGGACAGGCAGTGCAACAGCACCCAGGCTAGAGCTGAAATTCCATCACAATTGTGGTATTTGACTTGGCCCTATAACATCAGGTATTAATCAGTAACCGATTCATGCCCAGCGAGCTACCCAATGTGCCAATTTACCATTTTTTCATCCCAGTTTTCTGACTTCTGGTACCAATTTCTGACCTAACTTTTCAACTTCCCATCCTGATTCTTGAATATTTTTTTTTACCAATTGGTGCCAATTGGTAAAATGACAAATCATTTTGCTGTTACTCGGCAACGGTAATATCCGGAATTTTGGGGTAATCAGGTGCCCAACGTGGTATTCATCAGGCATCCAACAGACTTCTCAGAATTGTGGGTATTACCCGTGGGTAGCAAAGGTGCTAACACCTGTTTTATCTTTAACCAGGAGCCCGTGCTCCCTGGTGTCACTATGTCCCCTGCGCCACTGGAAGGAAGAACATAGGCACCCCCACCCCCACCCCATTCCATCTTCTGCACCAGGGCAACCTAGCAGGGGGGTGCAGCAGGCACATCATTCATTTTTGGTTTTGTTTTCATTTACAAAATCACCCTTTTTTTGGTGGGGGGGTGTTGATAACAAAAATATTTGTTTTCATTTTTTCAGTTTTTGTTGTTTATTTTTATTTATTTTTAAATTAAACGAAGTTTTAAAAAATCACTATGCATGCACAAAAACGGCCACCAAAGCATTCTGTACATGCACCGCCCTTTCCCAAAATGGCGCCGGCAGCATCAGTGCCATTTTGGAAAAGGGTGCGTCTGCGGAGAATGGCCTCAGTGGCCATTTGGCACATACGCAAAACTTTTTTAATTTTTTAATTTTTATAACAAAAATTGGACACCTTTTCAATTGTTTTTGTCTGTTTTGTTACCCCTGCCTATTGTTTTTATGTTTTAATTACTAAAACGAACAGGGCTTTGTTTTTAATTAAAAACAGGAATTTTAAAAAATAAATAAAATTGAATTGCACACCCCAACAACCTAGCTATGGCCCTGCACAAACTAACTGCCAAGTTACAAGACTCCAGAATAAAATTTGTGGGAGAAGACCCATAGGTAATGAACCCTAGAAAAAGAACCCCTCCACTGAATTCTTATTTCATGGGATTGTTCCCCCGGATGAAAGCGTGGATTCTGTCCCTAAGTCCCACTGGTGCCTGAGTTTCACACTGATCTTGCAAGAAGATCACTATGGACCTCAAGAGGATCTTCCAGAGCCCCGTGTTATCTCTGCCAAAGTCTTCTGCTGGTCCAAGGCCTTGACAGCTCTCCTGATCTCCCTGTCATTCTGGATCCACTTGAGATGGTAGCTCCCTTCAGGAGCCGGTTCTCACCAAGTAAAGCAGGATCATGGGGAAGAACACATGCCATGAGCTCTCTTCCTTTTTCAGCAGTCCTTATTGGTTGATGGTAACAGGAAGGTTGTGAATTATCCTCCAAACATCTTTCTCCACCCTTTTCCCTAAGTGGTACATGCAGCAACTGGGGTTGCTACCTCTCCAAGCTTCACCTGGACACCTTGCAACCTAAGTTTACTCCCTGGGCAAAGCCCCATTTTCTTGGGTTCAACCAGGGTCAACAGTGGCTGTTCCAGAGAACCGGTGCTTCCGGCAGGTTCCTCCAGGGGGCAGCCATATCTGAAAGGGCTCCCCCTGCCCACTTTCCAACATGAGCCTGCCCCTTTGGAACACCGTGATGTCACAGCACTCCACAATGGCGGGGTTATGTCAGTAATGGGGGGTGGCATCTCCTTTGCCCAGTGGTCACCTCTGATGTTGCCACACCTCCTGTGGAGAATGCTGACATCATGATACACTGGAAGGGGCAGGATTACACCAGAAAGGGGTGTGGCGGCCCTCTTGCCCCGCCCCCTCTCAGTGTCCTCCTGGATGGAGGTGGCAACCCAATATGGAACTAATATCACTACATTCTTCCATCTTGTATCTCAGGGGCTTGTTGTTTATTTGATCAGATCAGCGAATCCTCGTCATCTGATTGAAATCTGCTCACGTGATATCCTCCTTGCGGTCAATAATCTCCACTATCTCCAGGAACCAGGATGGGTTGCTACCAGTGTTGTCATGGCGAATCCGCAGCTTCTTCAAGACTCCCAGGTTAATGGCTTTGACGGTGAATATATCCACCTGCAAAGAGGCCAGAGAAGGGAGTCAGGGACAAATGGTTTGATTCTGTAACCTCATTTTGAGACTTAAATAGAACCCTGTGACCCTAGAGAGCAGCAAAGACTACACAAAATACATCAAATGCCAGTCAGGATCACAACCCCGCCCACAGATGGTGTCACCGTCCTTGGGAGCTTCACCCACAGTCTAGAGTATTTCTGATGCCGGCATAAGAAGGGAGTAAGCAGTGCACTCTAGATTGGTTAGAGCTGAAACAGGCAGCAAATTTTGTACCCATTGGTAATACCTGGCATTTCCTTATCTAGTTCTTTAGTAAGAACTAAGTCTCTAAGTAAAGAGACTAAGTTTTTGGCAATGCATTTGGTGGGGGGGGGAATAACGTTTGGGTGAGTTATTTAGGCCTGAGGTGGGGGGTTTTTTATACAAAGATTTTAATGTATTTTTATGTGTTTTTATATTATAAGCTGCCCAGAGAGAGAGAGAGAGAGTTCCGATTGGTACCTGGTTACTGAAGTGGGTACCCAACTACCAAAAGAGCCGGGTATTACCGTTTCCAAGTTACCGACTTAACTGATTTGCAGTATTACCAACCCATTCTGACCTACCATGTTACAACTTCAGTGTCTCTTCAACATGGAACAATCAATACATGAATTGCAAGAATCAGTCGATGAATGGAAATAGATGGGGAAACGTTAACTTAGTAATCAGTAAAATGGCACAAAAGAGAATAACGATAACTTGGTAAAATGGAAAACTGGTAATTTGGGTAACTAATTGGGCATGAACTTTTCCCAACTGGCACCCAATCTGCCCCAAATGATTCAGCTACCGTAATTTTGACTGGTATGACCATTTTTTGCAGTTTTATTTATTTATTTATTTAAAATTTATATCCCGCCCCTCCTGCCCACAGGGCAGCCTGGGGTGGCGAACAACATTCAGTACAAAAAAAATGTAAACAATTTAAAATACAATACAATGTGGGGAAACCCCCCACCCCTACCCCTCGCCAAAAGCCTGATGGAACAGCCAGGTCTTACATACACGCCGAAACAGCAAGAGAGTGGGAGCCAACCGAGCCTCCTCCGGGAGCGAATTCCACAGCACAGGGGCGGCCACCGAAAAAGATCCAACATCGGTGGCCACCCGCCT
>QEPC01002978.1:420060-431792 GCA_003113815.1 Sphenodon punctatus | reverse complement strand
TAGCTTAGTGATAGAGATAGCATTAGTGATTTAGTTTTAGTGTTTGTAGGAGTAGGCCTGTGTACTTATTAGATAATCCATTTAGTTCATAGCATTTAGAATAGTTAATAGCAGTTAGATTTAGTGTAGGTAGATATATATATTAGATAAAAAAAATAAATTAAAAAACCCCATATAAAAACAAAAAAAACAAATAAAAAACAAAAGAAAACCATATAAAACCCAATAAAAGACCAAAAAATCATATAAAAAACAAAAAAAACACCCATAACAACATTTCCCGAATGGCCAGACAGCTGAACCGAACAGCCGAACCAAACGGTCTGTTTGGACGACCGAACCGAACAGTCGAACCCGAACTCGGCAAACGAACCGAAACGACACGAACCGAACGAACGAACCGAACGCATCTGAACCGAACGGCCGAACCCGAACAGCGATCTGTTCACCCATCCCTACCAGTGAGCTCCCTTCATCAAATTATAGCGGGACCCTGGGGGAACATGGGAAGGGTGACCCCTTACCTCCTGTGAGGGGAGCCATTCCTTTGAAGTGAGGAATTGCGATCCAGAACCACATCAGGGAACCTCTGGTGTAGAGGATTGTGCCAGATTATGATGTACAAAAATAGGCAATACCTCACCTGACCCTTTTCAAACTTGTTCAGGTGATTGGACCTTTGAAGATGGCGTCCCCCCGTGTCTCCTCCTCCTTCTCCATAGATGCTCAAGTAGACATTGGCATCCGTTCCAGCTCCCCACATGTCCGCAGTAATCACATGGACCTCATAGGTGTTCTCTATAGAAACAGAGTTGCCCGGGAGAGATGACACAGATCATCCCATTGGATCCATCTCATCTAACATCCATCTCTGACAGTGTCCACAACTAAGTACTTCAGAGAAAGTTTCTACAAAACCATATTGCACAAAATTAAGGTATAACCTACTCATAAAAATAACTTCCTCCTTCCCCCTACTGAAAGTGCACAACTAGGATAATTCCTAACGGGGAGGCATATTCAGACTCCTCTCCCTTGACCACACCCACTCCCTTTCTGGAATAAGCACGCCCTGCTCTTCTTCCCGGCCCTCTGTAGGAACTATTTAATTTTATGCTACAGGTATAGAACATTTTTTCCACCCTGGACCAGATCCAAATTCTTCCAAATTTCCTTGGGTCTGAGTGTTCAAGAGGGAGCTGGGGGGGCTAGACTAGGAGCACAAGCAGGGGGGCTTACCTTGGTCCCAGCCACACATTCCTGCAGGATTTTTCTGGCTGGGGCCATTCCCCACCCCACCCACAAGAGAGAGCCCTTGGTGTGACCACCTCCTCCCACAGGATGCTGCAGGCAGGGATCATGCTTCCCCACCGCCAACACGTCCTCCCAGTGTGGCTACTATGCCTATGAGGGCTGGCAGGTGGTGTGGTCACACCCAGAGTGTGTCACCAGGGTTGTGGGATACTGACATGCTGTTCTGTGGGGTAGGATCCTCAGCCCTCTGTAACTTCCCCTCTATTACTAGTACTAATAATTTCTATAGCACTACTAGGCGTAAACAATGCTTTACAATCATAGATTTTGGAGACAGGTCCCTGCACAGTGAACTTACAGTCTAAGACTGACATGGGTGCAGGGAACACAGGGACAGACAAACATACGTATATTCCCATTCTACAGACAGGGAACTGAGGCTGAGAGGTCGTGACTTGCCCAAAGGCACCCAGTGAGTTCATGGCTAGGACAGGATTTGAACCCTGGCTTCCCAGGTCCAAATCCAGCACCTTACCTGCTACACCACACTGGCTCATTTGCCCTACCTTTGCAGTGGCCCTAGGAAGAGAGCTTTTTCCACTAATGACACCTAAAAACTCATTACAAACATGTTTCTTGTGAAAAAATTTCTGTTTCAACAATTGAAAAATTTTCTTTGAAAACATTTGGAGTTGAAACCTTTCCCTCAGCTCCGGTCCCTATCCTGAAGCAATGAGGCCCTATGTCTTTTGTTCAACCCCTTTCCATTGTGTCAGGATTGAAATACGCCTGAAACTGAATCGTTAGATCACACATTTTTTTTCTTGTTCTTTCTATCATTCTGAGAGGTTGAAACTCATTGAGCCAATTATCTCTAAGCTGTCCTCCCACAACTCAAAGAATGTGCTAATACATCTTTTGCCTGATAATAACAAATATGTATCTTCACAGGATGCCAGATTCTGTTTTAGACTGTTTATAGTCAAAAAGCAAATTAACAATGTATCTCTATGAACTGATGATGCCCCGAGGGGTTGTTTTAACTTGCTGGGCACTGTAAGCACTTTGTTATATTTATATTCTTGTTTATGTTTTGTGTCTTGTTTTGGTTTTTGTGATGGCTACGGCTTATACAAATAAATGTCTTAAATGAAATGAATGAACCCTCCCTTTCTCCTTTTAATCCACAGTCAGTCAGCTGTGATGGGGTTTTGTTTTGTTTTGTTTTTTAAAAAATTGGTCTCAGTGAAATCTTGTGGCTGTGAGTTTCACACGTTAAGAATGCCTTAGCTAATAAGAAAAATCCTTTAGCAAGGTCTTTACTGACTGATTTGGATGCCAGAGCAGCTTGAAGGCTGTCCTGGGGGCCTTCAAAAGGAGAGTACGTTTGCAGCTCAAACATTGGTATCTTGACAGAGCAATCTTAATCCACACAAGAATGCCATAGTAGGTCAGACCAATGCTCCATCAAGCCCAGCATCCTGTCTCCAACAGTGGCCATCCTCACCGACTTTGGAGAAGTTCTCAGCACATCATAATGGAGCAATCCATTCCCTGCGGTTCACCCCCAGTCCCCAATAAACAGAGGTTACATACCACCCAACTGGCCATTTATGGACCTGTCCTCTAAGAAATTATCCAGCCCATGTTTGAGCCCATCTAGGCTACTGGCCTTTACAACATCCTCCGGCATCAAGTTCCACAAGTTAACTGTATGTGGAGTGAAAAAGTACTTCCTTTTGTTTGTTCTAAATCTGCTGCCAGGAGTGTCCCCTAGTTCTTGGTTTATCTGAGAGGGCAAATAACAATTCCCTATTTAGCTGTTGCAAGCCACATATGATTTGTATAAACTTCTATCATATTCCCCCCCCCTCCCCCCCTTGGTCTTCTTTCCTCCAAGCTGAGGAGCCCGAACTTATCGAACCTCTCCTCATATGGAAGCCGTTCCATCCCACTGATCTTTTTTTTCTCTCCCTCCCCCCGCCCCTTCTCTGGACCTTTTCCAGGTCTACTATATCTTTCTGAGATGGGATAACCAGAACTGCACCCAATATGGTCACACCACAGATTTATAAAGCAGCATTATGTTATTTTATTCTTTACAAATAATTCCTAACAGTCTATTTGCCTTTTTTACTGATGCCACACACTCTGGTGAGGCTTTCAATGCACTGAACACAAGGACTCCAAAATCCTCCGTATCTAAAGATAATACAATATAATCTCCCATATCCAAGGAGTTAGCTGTCATTGTACCAGGCCTGTCAATTATACACAGTCCTGTCGCACTGATAGCTATGACCGTAGGCTTGTCCAGCCAGAGTCTGCTCTGAGATATCCAGAATTTTCTGTACGAAAATTTGAGAAATCTGTTTTATGATGCATTGAATTGTATCGACTTCTGGCTGAGCAGAAAGAGAAAATCAAGATAATCAAAACCTCACATTAAGCAAGTTTGAGTTAGCTAGATTCCACTATATTCTCATTTTACAGATGAGGCTGAGAGAGAGTGATTTGGCCAAGGCTACCCAGTGAGTGCATGGCTAAGACAGTGGGTGAAAACAGACATGCACCTTAACTCCGTTTTAACATTTCTTATGCATGTTGCTGGGCTGCATACGGCAGCAATACAGCCCTGCAACATGCATAAGAAATGTTAAAGCAGAGTTACACACATGTCTGTTTTCGCCCAGCGAGGTAGGTCATTATTATTTCCATGTTTCATATGAGAAACTGAGGCTGGGAGATAGGCCATCCAGTGAGTTCATGACTAAGATGAGATTTGAATCTTGGTCTTTTAGGTTCAAGCCCAAACAACTTATGATAGAGCTGACATGGATCACCTCAAAAACAGCTATACCCATGGAAATGATGGTACCCGAGCTTACCTAGCAATATTGGGTACTAATCAGCACCCATTAGTACCTGACGAGCTACCTCATTTACGGATTTACCAACTTCCAGTGCTGATTCCAGTACTAAATTTCTGGTTTTCGGTACCAAATGTATGGGTTTTCGGTACCAAGTTTCCCATTTTCCGTTACCGAAATGGCCAACTTGAGTTGGTAAAATGGAAAATTGGTTGGTAAAATGGAAAATTGGGAACAGCAATACTCAATATCTGAGGTAATCAAATGCCCAACTTGGTATTCGGATATCTATCGGGCATCTGACAGACTACACATGAATTTCAGGTATTATGGGTAGTCTTCCGGGTGTCCGACTGGTCCCCGAGTTTCAGCTCTGCCTTATGCAATAGGCTACACTGGTTTGATTGGTATGCAATGGAATGAAAAATTTAGAACCCAATTTTAGTCATAATTTACCCTCAAATTCAGCTCCATCTTCAGGGGCCAGCTCCACAACCAGCTCCTTGTCTTCTTCATCGCTAGCCAGCCAGCGGTGAGCCGGAAAGCTATAGACTTCTATCACTTCCTCTCGCTCCTCCTCCGCTGCCACTGCCTCCTCCTCTTCCTCGCTGGATTTCTTCTTCTTCTTTTTCTTCTTTTCTGTCTCCATCCCCTTCAGCATCAGCCGCTTGATGGTGACGCTCTCCAGGAACCAGCCGTCCCCGAGGCCTGCCCCGTCATGGCCAATGCGAATCTTGTAGATCTTGCCCACATCTGTAGCCTCTATCTGGCATGAAAGAAAGGGTTAATGTCAGAGAGGGCTCGAGGCATTTCCTCTTAGCCAACAGCTATTGGCTGTGCTTGAGAATGAGCACCCAGTCGACTGGCTGGCTGGTATGCAATGGAGTCACTGCAAGTCCTTGTAGAACCAGGACCATTGGGGGGGGAGGGGGGGGAATCCCTACAGGGTGTAAAACCCTAAGAGAGTGAGGAAGTATCTGGCCCTTTAGGTTGCCAAGTGGTTAAGGAAACCAACTGTGGTCAGCTGAGTGGCTCCAACTGGGTGTGGTTCTGCATGTCCGCCGAGCCACAGCTATGTAAGCTAGAGCTGGAAGGTTCCCAAGACTCGGACCACCAGAAGGGGGCTTGGGAGTATATTTTAAGCCCAAGAGCTGGCTGGCCAGGGGCCGGGCCAGGGGTCTCCAGGAGAAGGGAAGCAGGGAATGTACCAAGCCAGGGGGCCTGAGTTATCAGGTAGGTGCCTACAAACCCCTCAGAAGCCCAGATGGAAAACCATTTGGCAGGAAATACGCTAAGCTGGCAAAGGGGAGAGGGGTGTTAGCAAGCAGGTGTCCATAAAACCCTTAAGAGAAACACAGGGGGAGAAGGTGAACCAGGAAATGAGCAATAGTGTACCTGAAGGGTGAAATCCTGAATGAACTGAATGGTAGGTAGGAATGTGGCCTTTTTACACATTTGCTTTTTATAAATAAAAGACCCATTGGTGATAAAAAGGGCTATTTGGGAGAAGATCCTGCAGCATCTTAGGCCAGGTGCAGGGAGTACTTATTCCATGGTATAATAATAATAATAATAAATTTTAAAATTACATAATGCCCTCTTGCCATGGCACTCTGAGCACTTTGCATAGAACTAATTAACACAACTTTTAATCCTCACAACAACCCTGTGAGGTAGGTTAGGTTGAGAAACTACTGGGACTGACCCAAGGTCACCCAATGAGTTTCTGGGCTAAGGCAAGACTTAAACCGGGGCCTCTCCCTACCTCCTGGTTCAGGTACTGTGCACGTAGCCAGATGTGAAGATCAGGCCATTCTGTTTAGTTCAAGTCCCCTTAATTCTCCCCCAGCTTCATATGGACCATCTCCCTTCCTGTCTTTATTATTTATCAATCTATCTATCTTTAGATCCTGCTGCAGCAGCTCAGGGCAGCTCACAACATGCTTAAAACAATATAAAAATACAAATCCATAACAACAATAAAACACTATAAAATTCAGCAATTAAAAATTATTAGATAAACCCAAGGGGAACAAAAAACCGCACCGCAACTCGCCTCCTTCACCCATCTCCCTCGCCAAAAGCCTGGCGGAAGATCCAGGTCTAACGCTGCCTTTGGAAAGAGGGGAGAGCTCGGGCCAGACAGACCTCCGTCAGGAGGGAGTTCCAAAGCCGTGGCGCGGCTACCGAGAACGCCCTCCTCATCGTCACTACCCGAGATACCTGCGGGACTCCAAGCTAGGTGTCTCCGGTGGACCGCTGGGGCCAATCCAAAGCCTGGGGGGTGAGGTGATCCTGCAGATAAGCGGGGCCCAGGCTGTTTAGGGCTTTATCGGTAAAAACCAACACCTTGAATTGGGCCCGGAAAACTATAGGCAGCCAGTGCAGAGAACGGAGCACTGGTGTAATGTGCTCACGGCGACCTGTTCCCGAAAGGAGATAGGCTGCCGTGTTCTGCACCAGCTGCAGCCTCCGGACCGTCACCACATATCATCCCTGCAAACATTCATATTGGAGAAGATCTGGATCTTCTCACTCCTGTTGCTTCTCAGTTTCAGCATGACAGTAATGCTTGCTTTTAGCAGACTTCAAAGAATCAAGGCAGCCATATTGAAAGTGTTTAATGTAAAAGATAACAGAGAGAATGCAAAGAGAGAAATCCATTTACACAACCATTACAAATCTCGTAAGCCTTAACACAATCTTACTACTAATCGGTTAAATTAGGGAAGCGCATTTAGAATAGGACTGAAACAAGATTTTGCCGAAATGGGAAGTCTCGTCAAAAACCTGTTTCCTGATACTGTCTCAGTAAAATCAAGAACCTCTCGGTACTTGGTAATGTCTTGAATGACATTTTGTTTCTCTATTTTCTAACTTCCCGCTTACCAGGATCCCATTTACCGCGTTTACCGCTTTCAAATCCTGAGAGGTAATATCAACTTAATGGCGCATTTCTTGCACTCCCTTTTTGCTTGTCACTCATTGGTTGGTATGCAGATCTGCAATCCAGTTGCAGATTGGTCAAAGCAAAGGGAACAACATAGAAGAACAATTCTGATTGGAGGCACTGGGGGCGGGGAGGTGAAAAGGTGGGCTATTTGGCACAGTGATTGGCTCAGAAATGTAGAAACAACAAACACAGAAGTAAAACGGTACCTCGACAATGGGGTAAGTGGTAAACAAATGGTTTGCAATAAACGGTCAGCGGAAAGTTGGTAAATCAGGATGGTTTCTCATGGTATTGTGAGAATTGAGAAATAACATTGATATTGGGGCAACAGCCAGGAAACCAATCCTGGTTCCTGATACAGCAACATTTCTTGCTTCGGCCCTAATTTAGAAGCAGACAAATGAAGTGCAAACATTGGGAACTTCAGACCAGACAATGAAAAGCATTTAGGCAATGCTTTACCTAGAAGCATTGCCTAGAAGCAAGAAGAAGGATGAGCATCACTGTCCCCATTTTATAGAGGAGGAGACTGAGGCACAGCAAATAAGCGACTCCCACGGGAAACTGGTTGATCAAATAAAGTTGCACATCCGCTTGTCAAGAGACACTGAGGAAGAATTGGATAACGATTCACAAACCACTTCGTTTATGTGGATTCTGGAGTAGCCCCATTGAAATCATTGGGTGAAAAAGCCATTTCCTTCCCACATTGAATTAAGGAATGTTTTTTAGAACAAGGCAGGGGGGAATTCAGAATTTTGTAACAGGGTTGGACTGTACAGGCTTCACACCTTCCAGTGCCATAGGAAAAATGTAAAAACACCCCACCTGCCTTCGCACCCCTGAAGCTGGAGCCTTGTACTAAAATTGTTGAGGGGACAGCTCCTACTGCCCGCTAGACAGCAGATTAGCAGGGAAATGGAAGCATTCCCACTCAGCCAACAGTGCAAGCCCTGAGTTGGCTGCTTGCACTGTAGGTGGGGGAGGTAGTGCTCCTGGTTACCTTTCAGCAATGCAGAGGAAGCAGCGGTGTCATGCCACCACCTCAGGACAAGACCCCAGTGATGAATGTAAGAAAGCAGTCAAATAACTCTGGAATGTTTCCTTCCCCGAGCTGAGAGCTTGCACAGTGAGTGGTGGAAGAAGTGATTCTGATTCATTTTGCTGTCCTCTTAAATTTATTGCCCTAGGTTTCTCACCACCCTTAAAGCCAGGCCTGTCCCTAGCACCCCAAAACTCTATGGCCAGAACTTCCTACTCTGTCTTATCTCTTTGATCATAACCTTGTGTTCGGTCTGATATGGCCTCATTGCTAGGGTGGTCAGATATGCAAATTTTAGAGGACATGAGAAATACAGATTGCAGGGCTGCATTGGCTCCAATGCAGCTCTTCAACCTGTATTTCTCATAAATGTCTAAAATTTGCATAGCTGGGCACCCTACATGTTGCCACTGCTCCATAAACCCCCATTTACCTCCCTCCCTCCTTGCCCGTTCCCTCTCTAGCATGAATACAGAAGGAGACTGCAGCCCCTTCCCCTGCCTAGGGGTGAAACTGGAATTTTGATTGGAAAGGGGCAGTTCACTCAATTCACAAAATAAGACAGAATGGGCAATATTTCATCTGATCCCGAACGACTTGCTAGCTAGCCAGCAGTGGGCCATAAAGCGATAGACTTCTATCACTTCCTCTGGCTCATGAGCAAAATGGCTGCTTCCTATCAGGAACTGGTTTTGCTGAGGAGCAGTAGCAATATGGTGAGGCTTCCAGAGCAAGGGTGCTCCCTGCCCGATTACTCTCTCCTGCAGGGGCGTAGCATAGCTGTGGCACACCTGGGCTAAGGTCCCCATCATGGATCCCACCCCCAACAATGGCCCTTTTCACACAGACACTCGAACACTGATAAAATGGGTGTTACATTTTATTATACATGCTGCAGGGCACTCAGAGCACACCTGCCACCCTGCAACATGTATAATAAAATGTAACACCCATTTTATCAATGTTAGAGTGTCTGTGTGAAAAGGGCCAATGTTAAGGCAGCAGGATCTTCCTAAGCAGTAGCCATCCCAAGGTTCCTGGCCAGCCTCATCTGTCCACCCCATCCCCGAAAGGTTGTGGCGCTGTCCTTGCTCCCAGCAACCACCCCCCCTGCTCCTGAACCCCAGAGCAGCAGTAACTCCACCAAGAAGAAAATTTTATGGGTCATCAGGGTGAGCACTTCATCACCACCCACTCTGAAAATTTTATTCTCCTCAATGACGAAAAATCTGCCTCTTTGTTTTGTTGAAAAGCTGTGGTGAGCTTTTCATTCCTTTCAGAGCTGAATTGTGGTTGATCACAAGCTAAACAATGTGATGTGGCGGCCCCAAAGACGAAAGCATTTTTAGGCTGTGTTAACGGAAGCATTTGTTTCCAAGTCACAGGAGGTAATAACTCCACTCTTTCAGCACTGGTTAGACCCTGCCTGAAGTACTGTGTCCAGTTTGGAGAACTTCATTTTAAGAAGGACATTGACAAATTGGAGCAGATACAGAAAAGAGCAACAAAGATCATAAAGGGTCCAGAAAGCAAGTCTTATGAGGGAACTTTGAAGGAACTGGCCCTGGGTATGTTTAGCCAAGCAAAAAGAAGATTAAGGGGAGACATAATAGAAGTCTTCAAATATCTGAAGGGCTGTAGCCCAAAAGATGACAAGAAACTGTTCTGCGCGGCTACAGAGGGCATTGACTATAAATGATGGTCTCAAAGTACAAGGTATATTTTGGTTAAATATCAGTGGAAAATTTCCTTTCGACAGTGAAACAAGGTTGCCTCGGGTGATTGTAGTCTTTCCATCAATGGAGGTTTTCAAAAAGAGGTTACACAGTCATCTGTCTGGGATGTTGCAGATGTCTTGCATCGAAGCAAGGGGTTGGAATACATGAGCTGTGGGGTCCCTTGAAACAATGATTTCTATAATCATTGCGGCTCCTGCGGTCTGCCGGGGGTGCCTTCCTGGAGGTCCCCCGTGTTAAGCGGGGGGCCACGATGGAGAGGGCATTCTCGGTGGTGGGACCGCGGCTGTGGAACTCCCTTCCGGAGGAAGCTCGCCTGGCCCCTAGCCTTTTAACATTTCGGCGAAACTGTAAGACCTGGCTGTTTGCCCAGGCCTTTGGGAGGGAGGGTGGGGAGGGTGGTTTTTAGTCCCCTACCCATTTGTTTTTTGGTTTTGTCTAGCCCTGTTTTAATATTTAATATTTAAAGTATTCTTGACTGTTTTAGATTGATTTTATTGTATTTTATTGTTTTAATGTTGGAAGCCGCCCCGAGCTGCGTTGCAGGAGGGGCGGGGTAGAAATTTATAAAATAAATAAATAAATAAATAAATAAGCAGTAATAGCCACCTATTTTTGTACCTTAAAGGTCTCCGTTGCTCCCCTCTCGTAGTTGTTTGACCTGTTTTTCAAAATGAGCAGCTCAGTTTTACCCGTCTCGCCATACATCTGCATGAAGACATTGGCGTTGGTGCCCGCGTTCCGCATATCCCCCGTAATCACAGTCACCTCGTAATTTATCACTGTCCCAAAACAGGAGGGAAAAAAGATTAAATAAGGTTACTGGAGGTGTTCCCACGCAATATTTCTGAGTGAACGTTGGCAAGTGCAGAGTGATGTACATACGGAAAAATAACCTTAACCGTAAACACACATTGCTGGGTAGTAAGTAACTTAGGTGTCACGACTCAGGACTAGGGCTGAAACGAGAATCAATTTGTTTCTCACAAAAATCTCACTAGAATCAAGATCTTGGTGAGACTCTCGTCCAGATTTACTGTGTACCATTTTACCATTTATCATGATTTACCGTGTATGGCTTACCATGTACCACATTCATCCCAGAAACGGGCATACACACAATGGCCACAGCAGCTGTTCTGCGTATGCACAACCCTCTTCCAAGATGGCGCCAGAAACATCACCACCATTTTTTAAAAGGGCAGCTGTTTTCCACAAGTGCATTACCAGGATGAATGTGGTACACAGTAGCAGTTCACAGGAAATTGGTATACGGTCCACGGTAAATCCCAGTAAATGGTCCATGGTAAATTGCAGCAAATCAAGAAAAATTCTCAACTAAGAAAGTGTTGAGAACTGGGGGTTTTCCCGTTTATTGATTCTTGCTAAAAAATAAATCAAGAACCGTGATTCTTGGCGAGAATCAAGAGAAAACTGAGATCAAATTTCATCATCAGAATTGACATCATTGACTGAAAAAGCTAACTCCTGCACACGCTCTCCGCTCTTCCTCTGTCCCCTCACTCACTCTCCCTCGTTTCTCCTGCTCACCTACCGCCTTCGACCCTTCTCCCTCACTGCCGCCCATGCCTGGAACTCCCTCCCTACCCACATCCACCTTGCCCCCTCCCTCCGCTCCTTCAAATCCCTCCTCAAGACCCACTTTTTCCTTGCCGCCTTTCCCAATGCCTGCTAGTCGTTCCCCATATACTTACTTCTGCCCTCCTCTGCAGACTGCTGCAACCAACCTGATTGTAACCAAGCCAAGCACACGCACCTGAGACTTTGCATCCGCCTGAATGTTTGTCTTCTCCCCTGTCTCTCCCACTGTCCCCTCTCCCTGTCTCCCCCTCCTTGTCTTTTAGATTGTAAGCCAC
>QEPC01002978.1:393710-419425 GCA_003113815.1 Sphenodon punctatus | reverse complement strand
TTCCGCGGTTCCGCTTATTTAATTCCGCTACTTAGTGGAATCGTGGAAACATGACATTTTTGCTATTTCCGCAATTCCGCCAGCGCCACAAAATAGCGGAATAGCGGTTTTCTGCAATTTCCGCAATTTTTCCGCAATTCCGCGATTTGCAGAATTCCGGCGGAATTAGCGGAATATCCACAGAAAAGTCGCGGTGTGGCACGGGCAATTCCGAAATGGCGGAACGGAATCGCGGCGCGGTAACAGCTGCTGCCGCATCAGCCCTAGTCAGGAGCAGGGGGAGGATGGCAGGAAATGGATTACTCCACTGTAATCTTCTGTGTACTCCCCTGAGGCGACTGAGGCTGGCCGCTGTCAGAGACAGGATGCTGGGCAAGATGGACCATAGGTCTGAGCCAGTAAATGGCACTTCTTATGTTCTCATGAATTTCTGGGGTGTGTCTGTAAGAGGGGGAAAGGGTCGGGCCTCTTCTAGCATCTCAGCGACACACAGGTTATTTTCATAAAGTCTAAAGAAATTTACATTTCATCAGACTGGCCTTAACTCTGATCCATGGAAAGGTTCAAGGATCAATTTCTTTTTGTGCTTTTACAGTGCACCTCCCAACAAAGGCCACATCTGACCAAGACTGGTAAATTGACATAACGACTGCAATTTAGTTGCAACAAAGTAACTGCTCCACTTCCACAGTATTCACTAGGGGTGGGAATATCGGTATCGGATAAATCCGATACCCCCAATAATCAGGTATATTGGATTAATCCGATAATCCAATAATCACCGGTATAGGCATACAGGATTTTTAACATTGGCCGCTTTACTGGGGTTTTTTACATTGCGGCCATTGAAGTAAATGGACGCAATGTAAAAAAAAACGGTGAAGCGGCCAATGTTAAAAATCTGGTATGCCGATATCGGTAAATCCGATACCAATAAATCCGGTATTCAGTATTCTCCCTGGTGTCCCATCCCTAGTATTCACACTTCAGCTAAACTGAGCAGTTACTCCTCAATCTCCCTCTAATGGTCTTGGCATAACTGAGTGATACAGCAGTTACTCTGACGCAAATGTGTTCACACAATAAAGACTTGAAAGCAAAAAGGGCAGTTGGTTCACTTACCTGTGAATTGCCCTTCTGGTGGGGTGTGCAGAACAGGAACTCGTAGGGATGATCCCTGCCTATACCAGTAGGAGGCAGAATCTCAGGAATCCAACTGGTCCTGTGCACACGGGGTCCACCCGTTGGAATTCTGCCTCTCACTAGATAGGAGGTGAATCTGTGTGCTCTGCACACCGAGGCAGTTCTCCTTCATTTTGGGCGCCTTTTTCCTTGCCCAGAAGGAACGTTTTCCTCGTAAATTTTACCTACGGCTCCTAGGCTCACTCCCCAACCGGGGGGGAAAAAAAAAAAAGCAGGAGCGAGGAGTCAGAAGGCTGAGATTGTAGTAGCCCCCAGAGGCCCGTCCCAGCTTAGCGCGGAGCTCTGGGAAGGACACATGCGGGGAAGTCCCTTTGGGGTGCTTCCTGCGGCATACGTACACCTAATTTTTCAGTATGTATTCCTCAGTAATGCTGTTGGTGGTGAAAATGAGCAAGATTTTGGGCCACACAAGGCCCTTCCTCAGGAATGTAGCGTAGACAGTCAAAATGATATACACCAATACATATTTTTACAGCTCCAATTTTAAATGTCTGGTATCTATGTAGCCCCCTTGTCTTATTCCCTCCCACCCATTCCATGCCTCCTCAGATAGACCTGCCCTGCATTTACTCAGTTTATATATTTCTGACTGACTATGCTACTTGCCTGAGGATTGGAAGGGCCCTGTACGGCCCAAACGCTTGCCCGTTCTCACCAAAAGCAGTTGGTCCAATAAAAGAGATCATTCAAACCCCTTTGTCTCCCTCTCTGTCACTTGGGACCAACACAGCAACCACACACTCTCTCCTCAGTAATGTCGACGTCGAGTTCTGTTCGTGTGAAGACTTCAAAAGTAAAAGCAAAGTAAGACACAGTTACTTTGAAATATCCATTTGTTTGGAAACGGCCAACGTCTCTAACGCTGAGGGTGATAACAAATGGGACAATAACCCCATTTGTGAGCTGTGAGTGTTGTGTTACCCACATCCTGAGAGTCCTGAAACTTAACACGCCAGGTGTGGGTGAGTGTGACAGGCATGTTCACAGCTCACAAATATGGGACTATCGTTGGCTGCCACTACGGCGCCTTTCCCCCACGGTGTGCGTCACTTCTCCTTGCACAAACAGCAAACTGAAACAATAGCAAATAAATCAGCCCCCTTCGTCCCTCACATTTCTCAATGGGCAAGATCTCGCTCGGGTAGACCTCCACCTCCACCTTCCCATCAGCCTCGTCTTTGTCGAGCCATCGGTTGCAAGGGAAGATGTACAGCTTTCCGTGTACGGGAATGGAGATCTGGATGCTGGCCAGGAACCAGCCGCATCGGAGCCCCACGTTATCGTGTCCAATCAGGAGTCGGTTGATCTTGAATAGTGGGAGAAGAAGAGGAAGAAAAAGCAAGCGAAAGATTTATTTTTATTCTTTTAAAAAATAATTGACGTCCCTCTTTCATCCCAGTCTGCCAGCATGTGCCCGTAAAAGGATCAGGGGCGCAATTCCAGGAAAGTTTTGGCAGGGGACAAAGGTGTATACGCTCCCAGGACTGGTCCATCTCTGTCCTTATGGGAGGGAGGGCCTGAAATTGGGCTTCTACTAAGGGCGTTTATAAACGATCCCGCTTACAAGCGGGATCGCTAAACGCCGGCTTTTCTCCCCGCGCAGCCTCTGCATGCCATGTCTGATGTTCAGACACGGCGCAGAGTGTGAGTGCGCATGCGCGCGCTTCTGCGCATGCGCGCGCGCCCTTCTGTGCATGTGCACTCGCCCGCGGAGCCAGGAAGTGCGGCGTAAAGCCGGCACTTCAGGAATCCGCGTTGGAGGGGGCAGGCTTGCCTGCCCCCTCCGATGCGGATTAAAAAGCATGGCAAGCAAGTAGACGAGCGGCAAGAAAGGTGGCTGATCAAAGGATCAGCCGCCTTTTTTGTCTCGTCTATAAACGCCCTAAGGGGAAGTGGTTGGAGCTATCCAGTCTCATAGCCCAGTCAATCCCCTTGCTCTGGGATAGAGCACGCACCACAAATAGGATTGTCACTAGAATGGAAATGATTATTCAAGGCAAATGCAGTTTTCGTCCAAAACGGCCCGTTTGGAACTTTCCCGATGATTCAGAAACACTTCACCGTTTGTTCAGGTTTTCATTTGGCATTTCCGTTACTTTTCGAAAGTGACAACCAAAATGTCATTAATTAACCAATGAAAATACAAAAAGTGGCGAACGGGTAAAAAGAATCCTGAATGTGAAAAATAGTGTGAAAGTACCGCATGGTTCCCAAAAAAACCAAAAACTCATTTCGATTCAGGAACAGCTGTTTTGACACCAGCTTCAGTTACCACCCATCAGGATTTGACCCAGAGTCTCCAGTTTTTAACCCACCAACTAGCCCCGGTTTTTCCGGATGATCCAGGGATGCCGGGATAACCCAGGGAAATCGGTACTTCAGAGGGCGGCAGAGGGCAGGCCACATCTAGAGTGCAGGATGGAGCAGAGAACTTGCTGTTTATAATGTTTCCTCAGAAGGACACTGTAATAGGGCATCTCCTCCAAGATCGCAGGAGCCCTATTATGGTGCTGCCTGGGCAGCTATGTATTCTAATGCAGCCTGGGAGCATGCCCAGTTGAGACGCTAAAACCCTTCTGAGTCTAAGTCCAAGAGCATGCTCAGTAGAGCCCAGTAAGGCTGCCAGAGTACGTCCCTTGACATGCTCAGTGAGGCCGTTGTGAACAGAGCATGCTCAGACTCTTTATAAGGGCCTACACTCAGTCTGAGGAGTGCGACCGTAGGGGAAGGAACTCCCTCCTCATAGCTGAGCCTTCTCTGCTTCAGAGAACCCCCCTGGACAACAAAGTTCTGCCTTGGAGAGAATCTGCAGGAGCCTCACATATGCCAGGTGGGATCTGCCCAGCTCAGAGCCACCAGGGACTCTATTGACCCAGCCGGTCCTCGGACTATAAACAGACTCAAAGGATCTCAGGACTAAGAGAGGCGGTAGCCCTCTATTTCTATTTCTGTACAGACTGCTTGCATTCTAACGACCTTGAGGGGCTTTAATACCGATAGGCGATTTTGCCCGGATTACTTGAACTGCTCTTCTGGCAGCGTAGACTTGGCTGTAGGGGTGGTTTGGGGGCCAAGACCAGGGACCCCATGTTGGGGTGGCCCTGGAGTAGAGTGTACCCCAACAGGATTACCCATTTGTCAGGGTAAAAGCATGTCAGAGGTTAAACCGCTAATTCCCTAATCAGTGCCCAGCACCTTAGGAGGCCTGGGAAGGCCCTCCTGTCAAAGACACGGTTTCCGGAAATGTGGTACCTCCTCTAGCACCAAACTAATTCTGTGTTTACAAAGCCAGTCCCTGGCAGGACACACAGACTCACACATGACACATTCTTACCTTTCCAATATCCATCGTGTCTAAAGTAAAGATGTCAATGCGTCCACGCTCGAAGTAATTGCCGAGGTCGTTATCGGAAACTAGCAGGGTTTCCTTGCTGGTGTCTGCTCTTTCCCCATAGAGTTTGATGAAGACTCTAGAATCTGAGCTGGCCCCGGGGACATCTCCAGTTTTCACACTAATGTGATAACCAATGTCTACGGAGACATTAACATGCACAACAGAGACATGACACACCTACAAAACGTACCTCCATTGACCATGGGCAACTGGAAACTAAAGCAGAGTGTAAGTGGAAGGAAGAGAATCCTGGAGTCACTGGGCCTGACCCCAAGCCCTATGGAGCCTGTGCTGAGCAATGCGCATGCACAGAACGTGCAGACTGTGTCCCGCGGAAACCGTGCGTATGCACGCGCATGGAATCCACCAAGGATGACAATTTTGGGAATGGATTAAGAACAGCTTCCCTTTTTCAAAATGGCGTGGACACTGCTGGCACCATTTTGCAAAAGGGCTGCCCATGCGCAGAATAATCCCAGTGGCCATTTGCACATGTGTGCTGTGGAGCGGGACCTCCACAGCGTGCCGTGATGAGAGAGCCTGGCGGGGGGGACTCCTCCACACAGGAGGCGCCCCCCCCCCCCCAGGACCTTCAATCAAGCTTCAGCCACCCAGACCTGCAATCAAGCTCACCCTGAGGCCGGTAAGGACTATACCAAGGCCCCAGGGGGTGAGGGGTAGGAAAAAACGAGACATGGGGGTAACAGGGTTTGGGGGGGGGATTTAATTATGGATCCGTACCCATAATTAAATCAGAAAAAAACAAACCCACCATACCCGTAACAAACCATACCTGTAATTTGGTGCGGGTTGTCATCTCTAGAATCCACAGGGCATGGGATTGCGGCCACTGAGGACGCTTATAAATGCCAAAGGAGCAGCTGGTCATCCTAGGAGTGGGTTCACCACAGTGCACTGTGGGTGGCAGGAACTGGGAATTCAGCCCCCCAAAATGGAGCACCGCAGAGATGTAGCAGTAGCAGGGTTTGACAGCAGGCTCACCCAGAACAACAGTGGTCTGCACGGCAAGGTTCCTTCCTAGAGTCTCTCGACCCCACAAATTGGAGCTGTGAGGTAATTATCCACTGCCTTTGGCCACTGATAGCTCATTCAGGCCTTACACTGGATCCTGTTACTGTTCCACCAAGGCACCCACCCCTTGGTGTTCCCCATCCCTGGGAGTCAGGGGTGGAGCTTTCCAGGGGAAAGGGGAGGAGCCTGTAGGTCAAGGCTTCCATGGATGTGAGGGGTTGAGCAGGTGCAGGTGGTGCAGCTATACTGAGATCCAAGAACCTGGTAGACCAAAGTGGAAAGTATGCATAGGCAAATGGGTGATTAGCACCCACTGAAGACTTGCTAAGTGCTTCAGTGGGGCTCATCCCATCTTCTGCATCAGGACTCATTCCAAACTAGCCACACCTCTGAGAGAAGAGCTCCCGGGGTTTCAAATAGAGCAAACTAGCACATCTAAATAAAAAGTCAAAGGACACTGACTCAGGGCCTTAGGCAAAGGTATTGGGGCGATCACCCTAGGCCCTGGTCTTTGAGGGACCCCACACTTTGGGGGAGCTGCAGGAAGCACTACTCTAAGAGTATCCGCCACCTCCGTTCTTGCACTCGTGCTGCTGAACGACTCTGGTGCAAATCCCATTCTCACGCTGACTTCCTTCACTTCAAATTCTGTCTCTCCACCCTTACTTCTGCTATCTCCCTTGCTAGACAACACTACTATGCCTCCCGCATTGAGTCCTGTTCTCGGGACCCTCGCCGCCTGTTCTCTACCTTTGACTCCCTCCTCAAGCCTCCCTGTCCTCCCCCTCCTTCTTCCCTTTCTGCTCAGGATCTTGCCTCCTTCTTCACCTCCAAGATAGACAAGATCCGCCTCGACATCGCTTCCCACTCCTCTCTTCCCACTCCCACCCCTCTCCCTCCTCCCCCTCCTTCTCTCATGTCCTCCTTCTCCCCTGCCTCCCTTAAGGAAATCTCCTCTCTGCTCTCCTCCTCCAACCCTTCCACTTGCCCCCTTGATCCCATTCCTTCCCGCCTCCTCACCTCCATTACTCCCACTGTCGCCCCTTCCTTCCTGCACATCATCAACCTCTCCCTCTCTACTGGCTCTTTCCCTTCTGCCTTCAAACATGCCACAGTCTCTCCTATTCTCAAAAAGTCCACTCTTGACCCCTCTGACCCTTCTAGCTATCGTCCTGTCTCACTCCTTCCTTTTGCTTCCAAGCTGCTTGAACGTGTTGTCTACTCCCGCTGCCTTGACTTCCTATCCTCCAACTCCTCCCTTGACCCCCTCCAATCTGGCTTCCGCCCCCTTCATTCTACTGAAACTGCTCTCGCTAAGATCACCAACGATCTTCTGGTGGCTAAATCTAAACGTCTCTATTCCATTCTTGTCCTCCTTGATCTCTCTGCTGCCTTCGATACTGTTGACCACTCACTCTTGCTGGATTCCCTTCACTCCCTTGGCTTTTGTGGCTCTGTCCATAACTGGTTCTCCTCCTACCTCTCTGACCGCTCCTTTAATGTGTCTCTCTCCAACTCCGCCTCCTCCTCCTTCCCCCTCTCAGTTGGTGTTCCTCAAGGCTCTGTTCTTGGCCCTCTCCTCTTCTCGATCTATACCTCATCCTTAGGCAAACTCATTGCCTCCCATGGCTTCCAATACCACCTCTATGCTGATGACACTCAACTCTATCTCTCTACTCCCTCTCTCTCTCCCTCTGTTCAAGCTCGTCTCATCAACTGTCTCTCTGACATCTCTACCTGGATGTCTCAACGTCAACTCAAACTCAACATGGCTAAAACTGAACTCCTTATCTTCCCCCCTCATCCTTCCTCTCCTTCCTCACTGTCAATAACTATTGATGGAGTCACCATCCTGCCTGTCCCCCAAGCCCGTAGCCTAGGCTTCATCTTTGACTCAGCCCTTTCTTTTAAACCCTACATTGACTCTGTTGCTAAATCCTGTCGCTTCTCCCTCCATAACATTGCTAAGATTCGCCCTTTTCTCTCTGTCTCGTCTGCCAAAACTCTTGTTCATGCTCTGGTCATCTCTCGCCTCAATTACTGTAACCTCCTTCTCACTGGCCTTCCCCGGTCTCACCTTTCTCCCCTCATCTCTGTCCAAAACTCTGCTGCCAGGGTCATCTACCTCGCCAGTCGCTTCGACCATGTGCAGCCCCTCCTCTCTTCGCTTCACTGGCTTCCCCTTCCTGAACGAATCCTGCACAAGCTCCTAGTCTTCACCTATAAAGCTCTTCACAACCTTGCTCCCCCCTACCTCTCTGCACTTATCGCCCTCCATACTCCAGCCCGTGCACTTCGCTCCTCCTCTGTCCCTTCTCTCACCCTTCCACGCCTTCCCTGCTCCCCTAAGCGCCTTCGTCCCTTCTCACTTGCTGCCCCCCATGCCTGGAACTCCCTCCCTGTCCACATCCGCCTTGCCCCCTCCCTTCATACCTTCAAATCTCTCCTTAAAACTCACCTCTTTCGCTCTGCTCTGTCTGACTCTTTATCCTGCTGAGCCACTATTCCTATACCTACGATCGGTTTACCCTTATCCTTGCAACATGGACCTGCCTGCTGTCATTCTCATCGTAACCAAGCCAAGTACGTGCACTTGAGACCTCGCATCTTCATGAATGTTAGACCCCTTGTCTCTCCCTCTGTTCCCCTTCCTAAGTCTCTCCCCCAGCTCCTGTCTCTCAGATTGTAAGCCCTAGGGGCAGGGACCGGGTCTATTTTATTACTTTGTAAAGTGCCAGGTACACTGCTTATGCTATAGAAATGTTTGTTAATAATAATAATAATAATAATAAGCCCTGATGCTGCAAAACCTGAAGAACCCCAAGAACATTCCTTTCATTCCTGAGGTTTGTGGCAGTGAGGTTTGTGGCAGGGGTCCTGGGGAGCCGTATTAGGTGGCAGCAAGAGCTCCTGGGGCGTTCAAGATTTACCAAGGGGCAGGTAGCTAGATTCTGTTGGGGCAAAGAGCTCCCCGTAGCCACGCCCCTTTGTTAATTATATTTTCGCACCCATATAATTGTATCAATATATTCACACCAAGGTCAAAGAGGATTTCTACCTTTGCTTATGATTGCTTGTTAAAGGGATACGGCTATGGCGGGCAGACCCACAGGAGCCCCAATTTTATTTTCGCCCTGAAGCCCCCAAATTCTAAGGTCGCAGTGCACTGACCATGCATCTGGCACTGCAGCACATGTGCAGAGAGGTGTAGCTACGTTGGAATGGACCCTAGTACAGAGGGTGGAATGGGGCCCCTCTGCTATAAATACCCCCAGCACACACTGATAGCTGATCCTGACAAAATGTAATCAAGTTTTCCCACTGATTAAAAATCACGGCCCCACCCAAATCTTCTTGATCCGCAAGCAAACTCACTTTTCAGCATGGACGAGCTCCCAGATGGCACTAACTCCCGGACAATCTGGCCGTCGTCCTCATTTTTGTCAAGCCATCTGGTTTGCAAATAAAAGTAAGTTATCTCCTAATTTTAATTGTGAGCAACGGCTTATTAAGGTCCAAGCTGGTATGGCATAGGGCAAAAGGTAACTGTGAAGCTGGAGTGATATTCTTAGGGAGAAATAGGTAATGATTTGAACTGAAAGCCTTGGAAAGAGGAAAAGGTCAGGTTTTTGCAGAGTGATCTAAAGCTTGCAGACAGTCACACATGAGGCTCACTGAAGCTCCCTCTACCATCCTATCATTCAGGGTCCTCTTTCCCCCCGTACCTAAGCCAAGCACGTACACCTGCGACTTCTAAACTTTGTGGATGTATCCTTGTCTCTCCCTACATTTCCCTCTCTCCTGTCTTTCCTCCTTAGTCTGTTTTAGATTGTAAACCTCTTGGGGCAGGGACCTGTTTGTAATTAATTATTGTTCAGTGCCAGACACATTACAGACACTAAACAAACAAACAAATTAATTTATTATTATTGTTATTATTTATATAGAGAAAGCAATGTTCCTGGTACTGTACAATCATAATTAGAGACAAGTCTCTACCCTGAGAGACTTACAATCTATGAAAGACAAAAGACGGGAGACAAAGGAGAGGAGAACAAAGGGAGAGAGGGGGATAGATTTATGAAGTTAAGAAAATTCTCAAGGGCCAGTAACGTCCATAGCTAGAAGATCAACAATGACGACTGGATTCTGCATTTGAACTGAAAGTGTAAATTCTGAAAGTAGAAAAAATTACTCCTGAAAATAGGGAGTCTGAGTCGTTGCAAAAATCTCCCCCCACCCCCCTTGTCCAGAGATTCCTATGGGCTGCCATCCCATCGATATATTCACGTCAAGGCCAATGACATTTCTGCTTTTGCTTGTGCTGCTTGTTTCCTTAGCTTTTCATTCCATTCTCCTTACGTTTGGTAGCCAGCGAACACCTTTTTTTTCTATCAGAAAAGCAACACAGAATGAGCACCGCTGTCCTATCGCAAAGCTCTCCTGAACAAAGATTGCTTTCCAGTGACTGTAAGCTACGTGCCACCTAGTGTCAATCAGCAAAGAGAGGTCCCCCGCAAGTTCTGGGTAAAAACATATCTAGCCCACATGTGGCATCCTGAGATCTAGCTGTAGAAAACTTTAGCAAGAACCAAACTTGGTTACAGGACCCAATTCCTGTGATGGTGTGTAGGGAACCAGGACACTAATCCCTGAGTGCTAGTACAAAAGAGAGAGGAAATTCATTATGTCGCAGCAGCAATGCACCAGTAACTCATTTGGCTAGTGGCTCACAGTTTGAGGTCATTGGGACACTAGTGGACTGCAAGTCCATGTTAAGTGGTTTCCAGCTGGGCTGAGGGTCTGGTTGTCACTGAAGCAAAGCAAGCTTTGGTCCCTGTCACTGCAACCACCATAACCACCTATGGTGGTGTAGGTGATCTGGGAGATGACTAATGAACATGTGCTAGCTGCAGGATTGAAGCCATCTTCCTGATGCAGCCATGGTTACTTAGTCCTCATTGGGCATGTGCCAAGCTGCAGCCATCTCTGGAGAGTGCATGGAAATTTTGGGGGATGGACAGTGGCACGCTGACCCAACGAGTTTGGAAACCACTGCATGAGGCTAGTTAAAGACAATCAAAAAATGATGGGGAGTAGGGTTCAGACGTAATGCTAGCTGCATGGTTCAGTCACACATCTTATCATTATGTGCGTTCATGGACACTACATGTCCGCTATGTGTTTTCACCTTGGTTTTTGGCCCACAAAAAGCTGTGGGTGAAAAGAGAAGAGCAAACGATTGCATGTAGCTGGTGGGGTTCAACTCAGAGACTTTTGCAAGGACTTAGGAGTGAGATGACAATGGGTGTTTTGACCCGGACAGCACCCATACCTCTGCCCCACCTCACCCCCTGTCCATTTAAAGGCAGCCTGCAAGATGTGCAGGTGGAGCAGAGGCAGAACAGGCGGTCACTGTTCCAGGGCAACCCACGGTCCACCGTCAGTGCTCTGGAACATCCAGGAGCACCGCCAGCAGAGCAGGCTGGGCAAACCTGGGGCACTGACCAGAGGCAGGGCTGCTGTCTGTCTGCTCAGAAGATAGCTGCTGTAGCCCCACTCTCAGCTGGGGGTTGCCCCAGGAAATGCCATAGAGTTGCAGGTGATCCACCTGCAACTCTATGGTGGGGGGGATGGGGCACCGTGCAGGTGGACTGTGGGCTGTGGCAACCGCCGGATCATTTAAACCCAACCCAGGGAGGGTTGCAAGTGGGCAGACAAGGGGGTGCACCCCTGGACCTACTCCAGCGGTGAACACCCCCCACATCCATGTGAAAATACCCTATGTAGAAACCACTTCTGGGATAGGGAGCACCCCTGAGTACTTACTTGTATCTGTTGCCCCCGGAAAGCAAAGAGGACAACCAAATAGAACTCCATCATCATTTCAGTGCAGCCCTGATGACAACAGAGATCTCCTGCTTTTCCTCTCCTGCTTAGATCACCTCACTTCAAAAGGATTTGGAAGTCTTGGGGATTCTGCTAAAACTATCCCCCTACAACTCATTTGTGCCACAACAGTTGTAATCTGGCCCAACACTGAACAATCACACTGGAAACAGTTTACGAACAGCCATAATAATGGTGTTCTCAATTAGCCAAATGACTAGCCTGCGCTCTGGTTTTTTTCTTTTCTCATTCACTTAAAAAACTGGGGGGTTCTAGGGAGGGGAGCATTAGAGCAAGTGAGCAGGCTCTTACATTTCACACCAATCATTTTATTTATTTCAAATATTTCTACCCCACAACTCTTGTTCCAGGTGACTCAGGGCGGCTCACAATCAGATTAAAATAACAATAAATACAAAACCTTGTTAGAGTAAGGAGATTTAGAATGTGTAAAAAAAAGAAAGAAAGAAAGAAAGAAAGAAAACCAGTATTTTTATGTTGCAGAGGAAATGAAGTGCTGGCAAAAGTTAACAATCCTGGAGACTGAATTTCAAATGCAGCACAGAAATCTCATAACATTCCTTGCTAATTTGCTTCATCCTTGACCCTTAAAGGGGGGTTAGTTTCAATAGCCCCACAAGGAAATAGGGGCCAGCCTTTTACAGGTCGCCTGATCATTGACTCTCGTCTTCCCCCCACCGCCAGCTCCATGGGCTATAAAAGTAGGAGATGCAAGAACCCAGTCAGTCTGCTACGAGTTGCAAAGAGAGAGGAGGTTAGGCAAGGCAGGCGAGTGCTTGGAGCTGTCCCAGGTGCTGAAATGAAGGCCCAAGAAGATGAGGAGGCCCCATGATAAAGAGGGCATTAATTCCCTGTAGGGGTCACTCATCCACACACATTGATTCCCTGTAGGGGTCACTCATCCACACACATTGGCCTAATGTCAACCCAGGAATCATGCTACTGAAAACATCAGCATTCCAAAATGCCACCATGAAGCAGAACCGAGGGTTGACAAGCACCTTGTAAATACTGGTGCTTGTAACCTGGAAGCTTTCCCAAAGGTTTTTATTTTTAAGAGAAATATGAGGAAGCACCAGGATTTTGCAACAACAACATGGAAAGGTAGCATGCAGAACAGAGGCACGCGCTCATGCTGTCCCCGCAACTCTCCCCACTAAACTTTTGCGGATTGTCGGGTACGTAAGCTACCCAGTATTCTTCCCTTTCTCTCCCTAAAGCCATGCAAAGCCTTTTTTTTTCTTTTTTCAAAATGGAAAGGCCAATGATCTCAGCATGGGGGCGGGGGGAAAGGCATAGGTTGACAATGTGTCGTTGATTTGATTAGGTGTGGAGTGAGAGGTGTTGGTGTAGGAATGGAAAAGCAAGACCATTGGGGGAGGGGAGGGTGAGACTGATGTAAAGAATGGAGCCCATTATGGAACGTAGGGAAGGCCCATGAAGAGTGCACCAAGACCTCAGGTGTCTTGACAGGGGCGTAGCTATAATAGGTGCAGCGGGTTCAGCCGCACTGGGGCTCATGAGCCTGGGGGGGGGCAGGGGGCGCACATGCACATAGAATGAATATACACATGGGAGCAGGGGGCCCATTTCCACCTAACTACGCCCCTGTGTTTTGGCCAGGGAAGTACTTTGCATTTGCTTTTTCCTTTTACCTGTTGCAACTGGTCCTTAGTACCTGTGTGTCGTGCTGTCCTTGTGGTAGGTTCAGGGTCCCCATCCTGGGACAGGTAGCCAATGAATAATTGATTAAGTTACCACAGAAATAAAGACGTTTCTGCAGAGGTGGAATGTTCCCTGAAGATCTATCCTACAGCCTCTGCTCACCCTGCAGGTGCTGAACTTCAGAAGAACCCCACCGTGGACACCAATATCTCTGCATGGTGCAGTGATTAATCTAGCTTCTGCTATCTTTGAAGCAGCTCCCTCTCACTGCTGGTGGATATGCAATTGTTTCTGCATCCCCCATCTGTGTACTGAAGTAAGGGGCACCCATTCTGTCCCATAGATACAGAGATTCTCAGTCTTTTTGTAGGAAAGATCCACCAAAACTTTTTTTTTTTAAAATAAAATCCAGGACCCACCTTAAAAGATCTGGGCCATGCTTTAAAAATAAAATAAAATCTGGAAACAGGAGGAGCCCATTGGCAGAAGCAGGAGTGGCTCAATCTTGGTGGTGGCAACAGCAGGGAAACCATCAGGAGGAGGGGGCCAAAGAGGTAGGGAAACTCCCTATCCCGCCCCCATCCCACAGGCAGCAGGAGAGGATGTAGGGGAGGATGTGATGCAGCTGCATCAGGGATTGCGGTCCCCATAGGGAACCCTAGTCCCCGGCCCACAGGCCACAACCCACCTAAGACCATCCTGGGACCTACCACTGGGTCTCATCCTAATGGCTGAGAATCACTGCTATAGAGCAGTGGTGCTTGGGAGTAAAAGACGTGCATTATATTCTGTGGGGCTCTGAAATAAGGGATGTCACCTTAGAATTAGAGCCAACTAACTGGATTCTAATGTCAGGTGGCCATGAAGCACCCAGAGGTCTTAAGTGTCATTTAACCATCACTTTCTGGTGATGCAGTTTCAATGACCATTTTAGAATCTCTGAGAATGATTTCCTGTTATTACATTCTCTACAACAATTCCTGTAATCGTTTAGAGCCCAGGGCTGGGAGCTTTTACTCCTGGCTCCTGGTCTCAGCTCTTCCGTTAAGTCACTTTGCGCCTCTGCATCTCACTTTGCCACATCACAGCACAAGGGGATTGGCGGTGACTGATCAGCTGCCCCATAGGCTTGTCAAGTGGCTCAAGGAAAGATCAGGTGACTGATCGAGGGACTCTTTCAGAGATGCCTTGAGCTCAGTTAAGGGAATGCTTAGTTACAGGAAAGACCTTATTGGGAGATTTCCGTATCTAGAGAGCGGGCCTGGGAAGGGATCTTCCAGAGAGCAGAGGACAAGAGCTGAAACAAGGAGTGGATTTGCTTCCCACAGTTACCTGCTCAGGCAAGCGGGAATCCGTTGGCGACCTGCATACCTGTGCAGGTACTGAATCTCCGATTCCCTGGATCCAGGAGTGGAGGTGGGTGCAGCAGTGGCAGCACTGTCAAGGTGGCTGTGCTGCTGTTCTGGTGCTTGGGGGCATTTCGCAGCCGGAGGGATGTGGAGGTGACAGGAAGGGCTCAGAGACCGGTTCTAAGGCCTGGGCCGGCTGGCTACCTCGAGCATGCGCAAGTCCCAGAAGCGAACCAGAAATTCACTTCCGGTGCACTCCTAGTTCGTTTCCAGGGCTTGCTTATGTTCAAGGCAGCTGGTCCAGATGTTGAAGCAGGCCTCCAGGCCCCGCCAGTACCCCACAACCCATCCTGGCAGATCGATGGGCGTTAATAAACATGCGGCTGGTGCACCAGCTACACCTCCCGGGGAGAGGGGGGCACCCCCGGCCGAGTCAGGTTGGGAAACTGAATAAATGTCCTGTCGATCGACCAGGCCGGGGCGGGGGTGGGGAGGCTGGCTGGTCCCTCCCCCGTGTGTCCTGCCCCCCACCATGATGGGCAGCTATGGCTGCCAATAACAGGCAGACATGGCAGCCCCTGCACTGGGGCTGGGATGGCAGTGTGAACACAGGCACTTGCCTGATATGGTCCACCTAGGAGAGACTTTTCCTGGGCAGACACCTACCCAGTCAGGGGCTGTAGCAGGCCCATGTCTGGTGGCCCACTAACAGACACACGGGAAAGGCTCTGGTCTAGGCGGGCCCTAGCAGGCCATGCCAGGCAGCACCATGTTTATTAACACCCATTGTCAATGCCACTGCCCCCACTACATTCCCTGGGAGGCCAGGGAAACGGGGCAGGGAGGAAAAAGTGAAATAAGTACCCAGTAGGGTGCCCCGATGAACTCCATGGAACCCAGTCCATCATCGGATACCACTGAGTCAGTGGATGCCCCTTTTAGTTCTTTGGGTGACTTTGTGTCTGAGGACACAGGTGTGTGTTTTGGGAGCCCACCCCTGGCCTAATCATAGAGAAGAACTTTCTTAGGGTTAGAACAGTTTGGCAGTGAAACAGATTGCCAGAGGCTTGCACTGGCAACAGGTTAGATAAATATCTCCCAGGGATGGTGCAGGTCCATCTGTCTGTGCATAAAGGTGGACAACATGACCTTTCAAGGAGTCATGTAACCATAAAACTCTACACTTCTATGAAACCTTTGTTTATCATCAAGAACTATGACACTAAGGGTGATTTCAGACGAGACGGGACGGCATTCGCCTCGTCCCGGAATCACCCACATGACTCCCCGCCGGGATCCCGGTTGATCCCGGCAGGGAATCAGGGAGGGGGCAGGGCCACGTGGCGCAACGTGCAGCCGCACGGCCCCACCCCCCACGCTCACCCGCCACCCGCCCTCTGGGGAGATGGGCGGGTGTCGCGGTCAATGCGACCGCAGTGCCCACCCGATGTGACCACGGCCCGGAATCCCACTGGGGATTCCGGGCCGTGGTCACCGGCCAGACGTGACTTTTTGTTGGTTCCCGCCGGGGATCTCTTTGACCACGCTTTCGGGGATTGTCCGGCAGGGAGCCCCGGAAACATGGTTGAAATTGACCCCATGTGGGAATTGATCATGGTGAACATCTGGCTGCCGCCAAGCAGACATTCAGGGCGCTTTGACCCCATGTGGGTATTGACGGGGATTCACTGTGTCTTGTAACGTCTGAAAATACCCTCACATGGCTTTGCCAAAAGTAGATGTTTTCACTTCGACACAAGAATTAAGCAGATGCCCAGGGTTACTGTGGAAGTTAATGCAAAAACCATGAGAGCTGAGCAACCAGCATCCCACAATGGGATTCTTCCCTACCATCTTACTGCCAAAGATGGAGCCTGCCAAAATGACCCCTAGGTTCACCCAGGAGGGGCCCTCTCACAAGTTTTGTTATTGCACCAGGTTCACACAACATGGGCGAGCAGAGAGGCTCAGTAGTCAAGTCATAGCATGACCTTTAACCTATCCTAGATAACAGGACACCATGGAAAGATAAATTATTTCCCCTGTCTATCACTGCTGGAGAAATTAATCTGGCCCTTTTACTTCAGGGACGATGGGAACAACTGCATATGCACCAGCTGAACAAGGCAGAAATGGAAGGCTGATTTGGTGCCCCTATCCAATGACTATTGCTCACTAAGGGAGGCCTGCTCCTCTGAGTCAGTGAATCTACCCAGATCTGAATCCTGAAGGAGCGGGTCTCTCCAAGTGATAAGGAGACAGGAGGCATCCCTGGCCAGCAGGAGTGGAGGGGAGTCCCCAAACACCGCGGGTCATGGAGGAGTATGGTCGTTTCTAATGGAGGATGCAGTGGGTGTGCACCTTTGCCTTCAAACATCTCCAGTTTCCATGACAACAACTCCAGGCAGTCATTTTGTAGGGCACCACAGACACCAGGGACAGTGCTTCCGTCACGCCCTCGCCGCCTGTCATGTGACCTTTCCCGTCTGAGAGGAAAAGATAATGGAGGCACAAGGACAGCAGAGCAAACCCCTTACGTGGCAACGGTCTTGCATGAGCAAGGAACTGTGGGAAATACAAGGGCCGAAGCCACTGTCATTGTTCATGACAATGGCATGGAACCTGGTGCTTTCTAGAAGGTGTGGTCTTTTTATTTTCCATTCTGTTTGTGGTTGATAACAAAAAATAAATCTCATTCTCATTCCATAACTTCACAGCGCACCAAGCACCAAACTCAGTAGGGCCATGGCAGCATGGGGTCTTCACTCCAAAGTGAGTTAAGGTCATTCATTAGTGGAGGTATGTCATTAATTTAGCTCTGTTCCTGGCCAGGTGACCACTCAGTTGGAAGCAATTAACAACAAGAGAGAGAGCTTCTTTCCCTATGGATATAACCTGGACAAAGTGGAGGCTGATTAAGGTTGCCTTGAGAAAGTTAGCTAATCCCAATCAGAACAAAAGCCCAAGGTTCATCTGGACTTCCGTGGGGGTGACCACTTAGACAGGCAGGAGAACATATTCAGGCCTAGTGACTTTTCATTGGGGCATATTTGCCTTTACCAAAGTCCTGAAGACTTCATTATTCCACCTGGCCTGTAGGAAGAGTATATTTGTATTGCTCACAGGAACACAGTATTATTCAATGGAATTCACCCTGCACAGTAAAAGAAAAGGGTGGGATTTTGAATATCCAGGACTCTGTGTGAAGGCTGTATTGCTTGTGTTCTCACCTAGCCATTTGTAATATACTATCTCTATGATGCAGAGGCCTGGCAAATGCATATGTGAAAGACCGCCTCCTCCCCTACATGCCCTCGCACTCCTTGAGGTCAGCTGGGAACACTCTCCTGCACGTACTCTACGTACACCAAGTCTGTCCAACAAGGACCTGTAAAGGGGCATTCTCTGTGGCTGCTCTACGTCTTTGGAACTCTCTTCCCCTGGATGTTTGCTGAAGCCTGAGCATTTTCCCAAAGGCAATGTAAGACCTTTTTATTTGGACAGGCACTTGGCAAGTGGGGACAGGGGTTTTGGGAGGGAGGGATTTTATGGGATAAAGAAGGGGTAGACTGTATATTGTGGTGTGTTTTATATGTATTTTTATATGTTGTCATCTGCTCTGAAACAACAAGAATAGGGTGGGCTCTGAATCTAAATCAATACGATTGGTCAATGCTTGTGTGTATAATGTAAAAATGAGAGCCAAATATAGCTTCCCAGAGGGATTTTTACAGAGAGCATCTTTTTCCTTTCTGGCCACTTGACTGTAGGGGGAAAGAGAAGAATACATCTGTAACTTGCCCATACAATACCTGCTTAGCATGCTGCACCTTCACTTGTGTTCGCACTAACAAGGCAAAGGCAAAAGGGGAGGTTGTTGCCATTCTTGACAAGTGCAGGTATTTTGTGGATGCAGGATTGTTCGCTTGCATCATGAAGAGATGGAGGAGGTGAGGGCTACATCCCCAAGGCTGTTCCTCCTCATTACCAACCGCTTATCACTTGTTAATGTGAACACAGTCACAGAGAGGGCTCATTCACACAATGCTTTTGTATAGGGTGGGCTTGTCCAAGCGTTGTATGAAATAGTTACAACTTCCAGTGCTCCCCGCTGATTCCTTGTGCTCTGCCACCTGATGCAAGGGGCGGGTCACTGAAATTCAGGGGGAAACAGTAACAGTGTGAATGCATAGCTACTGGACAAGTCTAACACAGATCAAAGGGGGAAGCCTCATGTGAATGAGCCCCAAGTGTGATGCTGCATCAAGAAGTTGAAGGATTGTGGGACGCAGCCTAGAAGGACTGGGAATTAGTCAGTTCAGTGGATTCAAGGCTGTTATTTTTATTCTTCAGATGGGGGAACGTTTGATAGGGAATTTGTTTGGCTTACTTAGGGGTGCTCTGAAGGTTTCTGCCCCAGAATGACATCAGATCTCCTGAAAATGTGACAGATGAATAATAGACAAACGTATAACCTCTCAGTGGATCTCTTCCAGTACCTGTTGCATGGGAACTCCAGAGCCTCACTCTCTGGCTGTCCTTCTTCCCTCACTATCACTTTGTCAAGGTACCAGCCACTGCTTCCTCCTTTGCCATCATGCCCTATTCTCACCCTCCTCACCTGCTTCAGATTTACAGCTTCAATGATGAACTCATCAGCCTTTGGCGGAGAGAAAAAGCAGTAAGTTAAGGCAATGTTTCTCATAGGGAGGGCAAAAAAAGAAATTGTTGTCAGTCCCTGCCCTAGGGCTTACAATCTGAGAGACGGGGGCGGGGGGAGACGAAGGAAGGGGAACAGAGGGAGAGACAAGGGGTGTAACATTCACGAAAATGCAATCAAATCATCCACATGCCACTCAAAATGTACTGAGCTCAAGTTAATACACCAAGAAAGGTGGTGGAGTAATAATTGTCTAAAGGGGTGTAGAAGAGGAACAGGTCCTCAGCTCCCTGACCTTCCAACATCCCACCTACCAAACCCCCACCATCAAAGGTTATCACACGCCCAAGTTAAATCAAGGCCATCACACATCCAGGTTAAATCAAAGGCTATCACATATATATTTTTTATTTATTTATTTATAATAAAATATAATATATACTCTCTGTCTCACACACATGCTTTCCCTCTATGTCTTACTCTTTCCATTCCATGGGTTCTTTTCTCCTAACCCCCTCTCAGTTCTGCCTCCAACTCCGCCCCACTGGAGCTGGCACCATAGGGGAGAACACTGTTTTGTAACCTGCTGCTGCCATCTGTATTTGCCTGGCAGCTGGGGTAAATGGCAGCATCTCCACCCACTCCCCCTACCTGCTGGAAAATCCAAATGCTGAGAGGGAAGAGCATGACGTAGGAAACTGTGCTTTGCACTCCAAACTCGAAAGACATCCCCCTCATATCTCTGATTTTACGCCAATGAATAAATGACAGGCCAAAAAAACAGCTGTTTGAATCTCTCAAACAAAGGAACACACAAGCCTGGGTCATGGATGAGAACCAACCAGCCCCCGCCCTAATCCTGCCCCCTTTGAGCCAGCATTCTCCCTGCAAGCTCTCTAGCCTACACAACCAGACGTTGCCAACTTACATTGCCCTTCTCAAACTTGTTCATGCTGTTTACGCAGTTGTAGAGGATGCGGTCCCCCGTGTCTCCCTGGTCCCCGATGAGACAGGCAAAGACATTGGCATCGGTTCCACTTCCACTCACTGTCCCAGTGTAAACAGTCACCTGGTACTTTATGACTGTGAAGGCACAAATTTATTTTATTCATTGACATTTATACCCTGCCCTTCCCCAAGGGCTAAGGGCGCCTTACAAAATACTATTAAAAGACATTTTTAAAATACAACCCCGCCCAAGAAACCCAACCCAATCCAACCCCCCAACAACCACCACCCACCTAATCCCTATCCCTATCCCCACCTGCCAAATGCTTTACTAAAAAGAAAGGTTTTACACTGCCTCCAAAAGATGCTCAGACAGACCTTCAGGGGGAGGGAGTTCCACAACATCAGGGCAGCAGTGGAGAATGCCCTCCCGCGTGCCCCCATCAAGCGAACAAGAGTTACAGGGGGAACCGACAGGAGGGCGCCACCAGCCGACCTCAGGTGCTGCGATGGAGCATGGAAAGACAGGTGGTCTTTCAGATACATGGGTCCCAGGCTGTTTAGGGCTTTAAAGGTCAAAACTAGCCCCTAGGAATTGTGCCCAGAAAGCTATAGAGAGCCAGTGCAGACTTCAGAGCACCGGTGTAATGTGCTCCCAGGGACCAGTCCCAGAAAGGAGCCCAGCCTCCATAGTCTGCACCAGCTGCAGCTTCCGAACAGTCATCAATGGCAGCCCCATGTAGAGGACATTGCAGTAATCCAGCCTCGACTCGATGAAAGCATGGATGACAGTGGCCAAGTCTGAGTCAGAAAGAAAAGGTCACGGCCTCCTCACCAGATGAAGTTGGTGAAAAGTACTCCTGGCCACTGCTGCAACCTGACAATCCAGGTGCAACAAGGGGTCCAAAGCACTCCAAGTCTGTGAAGCCGAGTGACCAAAGGGGGCCGGACCCCATCAGTAACAGGAACCACCCAGGTCACAGGGCCAGCCAACTAGCATCACTTCAGTCTTGTCTTGATTCAGCCTCCAATCAACTCATCCTCATCCAGTCAGCGACAGCAGCCAAGCATTGGGTAAGCACCAAGACTGCGGGATCTGGGTCAGATGAAAAGGAGAGGTAGAGCCTAGGGCGTTTATAGACGATCCCGCTTACAAGCGGGATCGCTAAACGCCGGGTTTTCCCGCCGCGGCGTCTCTGCATGCCGTGTCTGATGTTCAGACACGGCGCAGAGTGCGAGAGCGCATGCGCGCCCTTCTGCACATGCGCACTCGCGCACGGGACCAGGACTGTCTCTTATACACATCTAGATGTGTATAAGAGACAGTCAGAGTACTGATGGCACTTCATGCCAAACCTCCGCATGACCTCACCCAGCAGCCTCATAGACACGTTGAACAAGAGGGGAGACAGAATAGAACCCTGCAGGACCCCACAGGGGAGGCCCCTAAGTGGACAACTAGCAATCGCCGGTCACCATTCTCGGTGACCTCCCCGACAGGAAGGAGCGGAACCATTCAAGAGCAGTCCCACTCACCTCTGCCAGGTCCCGCAGTCACGTCAACAACACCTCGTGATCCACAGTATCACTGAGAGATTTAACAAGATAAACAGGGTACAAATTCCTTTGCCAGTCTCCAAGCGCAGGTCATCGACCAAGGCCACGAGCACAGTCTCCATGCCATACCCAGGACAAAAGCTGGACTGAAATGGGTCCAGGAATCCATTGACACTGAGCTGAGCCTGGAGTTGTCAGGCAACCATCCATTCAATAACCTTCCCTAAAAAGGGAAGTTGAGAGAGAGAGAGACCGATCGGTGGCCGGAGAGTCAGCATCCAAAGATGGCTTCTTAAGCAGGGGCTGAACAATTGCAGGCTTAAGAACGTCAGATACCCTACTCTCCCAAAGGGAGGTGTTGACCCCAGCCAGCAACAGCCCCAGGTGTTAAAGCAATTTCAGTCAGTCCGTCAATTGCATTTTCCATGCATCTGCAGTGACTTCTGAGAGTTCTGATTCGCAGCTCGGGCCTTCTGGAGATAAAATTGCTGATGTATCAGATATTCTATTTCTATATCATCTTGCTGTATTAGCCTTGTTACAGGACTGATTTCCCCAAACCCCCTCACCTGGCCAACTCCTTTGTACCTGGGCCAATTAGCTCTTTCCTGCCAGGGCTGCAGGTGCCCTACAGGGACAGATGCTTGCCCATGTCTTTATGGTTTTTCAAGGGGCTGCATCCTGCAGGGACTTACTCTTGGGTCTGCAGCCACCCAGGAGTCACCCATTACAGAGTGGGGCACACTGAGGCTCTACCACCAAGGGCAGCTGTGCTGGTCCATAAGGAGAAGTGCCATGGGCCAGCTGAGAGTGACCAGAAAATTGCCCATTGATTCCACCGACACCATCTTTATTCATGGATTTATTCGCCTGGGGACGCCCTCCTGGAGGTCCCGCGTTATCGACTGGTGTTCTCGGCAGCCACACCATCACCATGGAATGCCCTCCCGGTGGAGGATCTCCTGGCCTTCCGTCGTAATTGTAAGACATGGCTCTTCTGACAGGCTTTTGGCGGGGGGGGGGGGGATGGAGGGGATGAGGTAGAGTGGGGTGATGTCCCAGTAGTGACTATTTATTATTCTGTGTTTTTTAATATATTCTGTTCTATTTTTGTATTTTTATATCTTTTACTTTATTGTGTTATTTTAGTGTGTACGCCGCTCCGGGTCACCAGAGGCGAGAGGAGTGAGGTAGAAGTGCAAATAAATAAATAAAATGAAATAAATAAATGGATGAGTTTAGGCCAACAGAAATCTGCCCCTGGGAGCAAGGAGGTCGTGAATCATGGCTTAGAGGTACGCCTTTGAGGCAGGGCCATGATTATGCGTATAGATAGGGTTGCCATCTCTCTGGGTTTCTCCTGGAGACTCCAGGTTTCGACCCAGAGGGCTCTGAGGGAAGCCCTGATTTCACCAGCTAAGCCAGAGGCGCCTTTGGTGACCTAGAGAAACCGTGGCTGCTGGGAGCGACTATGGCAGTAGGTTGTACGGACTGGCCTGCCTTCTTTCAGATGTGATCCCATCCCTTCAGCATTCGTCTTCCTTTTGTCTTTATTTTCATTTACAAAAACACCTTCGTTGGGGGTGGGGAGGGGAAACTCGTAAACACAAATGTTCATTCTGGGGGTTTTGTATTTTATTTTTTTTAATTTATATTAAAGAAATTTTTTTTTAAATCACTGTGCATGCACAAAATGACCGCTGAATCATTCTGCTCATGCACAGCCCTTTCCCGAATTTTTGGAAAAGGTCATTCGCATTTTAGGGGAAGGGTGTGCATGCAAAGAACGGCTCCGGTGGCCATTCATGCATGCGCAGTGGTTGGTTTTTTGTTTGTTTTTTAAACTAAAAATAAAAAATATTTTTAAAGTTCCTGTGCATGTGCAAAATGGCAGCGGGGCAGTTCTGCACATGAGTGTCCTTTCCCCAAAAGAACAGACGGGCTGCCCTTTTCCCAAATGGCGTTGATGCTGCCAGCGCCATTTTGGTAAAGGGTGCGCATGCGCTGAACAGGCCTGGCAGCCATTTTCGCATGCGCAGGTTTTTAATTTTTTTCATCTTTGTAACAAAAAATGGATGCTTTTTTCCTTCGTTTTTGTCTGTTCTCATTACCCTTGCCTGTCGGTTTTGTACTTTAATTACTAAAATGAACAGGGCTTTGTTTGTTTTAGTAATTAAAAGAACAATAATGAATTGCACACCACTAGTAGGAATAAACTACTTGACCTGTCCCCAGCTGTTCCTGTTCATTTCCGTTGCTAGCTAGTAACCTCGGAGCCAATGGGTGTTTTAGATGGAAGTGGGGCTACCTGCCCCTGGAGCTACTTTAGGGGTGCACCCCTGCATCCACCCACTCCCAGCCCTGCCTGGATTTGCCCCAGACAGACCAACCAGGTTCCCTAGGCTGTGATCCGCCTGCATGGCACCCACCCACCCCGCAGAGTTGCAGCCGATTGCCCAATTCTCTGGGCTGGCACCCGCAACTCTATAGTGTTGCCCGGGGCAACAGCAGGCTGCAAGCAGAGCTGAAGTATGGGTCAGTGCATCACATGGACAGCTGCTGTGCTTTGGGTCAGTGCCCCGGATTTAGCCAGCCCAATCAGCACTCCAAGATGTTCCAGAACACTGCTGGCAGAGCTGCCCCTTGCTCCGCCTCAACATCTGGTGGAGCTGCCTTTAGAAAGACAGGCCACCTGGGGGAGGGGGGTGAAGCAGGCTGGTATGGCCAGTACCAGAGCAGCCCATCCATCTGAAAGCATTGATTATAGCTTAATGGATACGGTGTTGGACTGGTATCTGAAAAATCAAGGTTCAAATCCTGTCTTAGCCGTGCACTTGCTGGGTGGCCTTGGGCAAATCACTGACTCTCAGCCTCAGTTCCTCATCTGTAAAATGGGCACAATAATGAACTTACTTCACAGGGCTGTTGTGAGGGTGAACTAAATAAGGGCTGAAAATCCCTTTGAACACTGGAAGCACTGCATAAATAATAACTGAAAATGCATGTGTTTCAACTCAGGCAACCTCTTCATAGATTATTAAAAATAAAGTTTTTTTAAAAGCTTGTTGACATTTTAGCAGCGACATTTTGCAATTACAATCAGTTCTCCCACATCACAGAAACAACTTTCACCTGCATACAGATTGTGGAGCACAGAGAGGATCAAATCTAGGTTCCATTCTGTCCACTAATCTGTTTCCAACAATTGACACTACATGATATCACAAGAGGACAGGGATGGGTGAACATAAGAGAGTTAGGGATGGGCGAACATGGTTCGGAAGTTCAGAGTTCGGCCCGAACTCGGCCTCTTTGGACGACCGAACCCGAATCCAAACATGAACTGACCGAACTGAACTCAATTCCGAACGTCGGAATGATCGAACAGTTTGGATCGCGTTCGGGTGAGTTCGGGTAGCAAAAATGTGTCTCTGGAAGGCAAAACATGACAGGGAGGGGGAATCAGCTGAGGAACAGACTTCCAGGCACCAGGGTTGGAGAGGCTTGGAGTAGCAGCCAGCCTGCCCAATCATCATCCCTTTTCGCCTCAGACCACTGGCTTCGCAGTCTGCGATTGGCCACGGGCTAGGCTGCACGGAGCCAATGGGGCCTGCGGTGAGGCAGGCGCAGAAAGAAACAAAACTGATTGTCTCCCCCCTTCCCAACACCTTCTGAGCTAGTCACTGTTCCTGAACAGCACGCATTTCAGAAGGCTCCCTCTCCCAGCAGTTTTGTTCTCCTCAATCCATTACAATCCTCCTCCTATTTCACCCATCCAACCCATCTACCTCCATATTATCATTTATTTAGATTAGATTAGATAGATTTAGGTGTTATTTTTGTTTTTACCCCTCCCTGTGTTCAATCTTCCTTCCTCCCCCCTCCAATGAATCCTTTCCCTCTCCCTCTTATTCCATCCCTGATTCCCTCCCCCTGTTTTAAGTTTTGGATTTATTTAGAGTAGGATTATTATTAGATTGATTTTCATTTCAGTTTT
>QEPC01002978.1:363614-378092 GCA_003113815.1 Sphenodon punctatus | reverse complement strand
CTTGTCTCTCTTTTGCCACTTGAAATGTCGGGAAGTATGGGAAAGGCTGACGGCGTCACGATCTGTGCCAAAAGCATAGAGATACAAACTACGCCCTTCTCCGCAAGAATATTTTCTTGCCGGCTAAGCAAGAAACATAACTGGCACTGGCTAAGTGAGAGAAATAAGAGAGGAGGAAAGGGTTGTTATCAGGTTGTCATGTTTTACCCCCTAGACAGTACAGGATTGCTCTGTACAGAACAGCCTTCTTTTTTTCCTTCAATCTAGATTTAGATGATTTGAGCAATGGTGCTTCCAGCATCATTCCTTGGGGCACTCTGCCGCACTCCTGCAGACCTCACTGTTAAAGTTTCTTTGTATTTCTTCCTTCCTACCTACTAAAATAGGTTAGATCTGGCACTGATTGAGGAAGCCATTTTCCATCCCTCTCCTCACCCCATTGTAGAGTTATTATACTGCTGGCCTTCTGCCGCCATTACTCTAATTTGGCTTACTTAGCACAATGAGCGTTATAGAGGTGCTCTGCCATGAGTTGTCTCTCCAGGTTTTGACCCAGAGTAGAGCTGAAAGAGATAGCACTTTTGCTGCCAGCAGGTAATGCCTGTAATTTCAGGTAGTCTGTCTGATGCCTGATCAGAACCCAAGTACTGAGCTGTGCACCCGATTACCCGAAATATCAGATACTGTCATTACCATGTTAACTATTTTCTGTTTTATCAACATTTTTGGGAGAGGGAAGCAAAGTGGTTTGAATGATCTCTCTTATCGGACCAACCGCTGTGGGTGGAAATAAGCAAGCTTTCGGGCCACGCAGAGCCCTTCCTCAGACCAGTCAAAATTATATAAATAACAAATACAGGGCAGTATATAAAGGGGCAGAAAAAGGTGGGGTTAGATAAGACAAGATGACTAGTGGAGGAGGTATATTGATAGGGAGAAAGTGCCAGACATAACAAAGAAATGCAAAACCACTAAAGGGTTCACTAAATTAGTACATTGGGTAGCTCATTGGGCACTAACCAGGTACTACTTAGTACTCCATGTTACTGAGTTGTATCAGGTACTGTAATTCTGATGGGTATTCCCGTTTCTGTGTAAATAAATAAATCAAATAAAATACTTGTTTCCGTTCTAACCCAGGGCGTCTTAGACATAACAAAGATTGGGTGTCAAAACCCCCTAAGCACGTGTTTGTCCGTTGTGTGTAAGCACCATAACAGTCCCAACACCAATTTGGCCACCCGTTGAACACGCGATGTGAACACCATGGCATCACAAGAACAATTTGCGTGTTCCGGCTGAACACGTGGCCAATGTTGTGTCTAATGATACCGTGTGGCATGTTAGCAGGTACAACAAGGGGAACAAGGCAGCAGTGCTTGCGTGGTGAGCAAAACACTGATTTGCCCCAAGATGGGCTGTGTGTCTAAGCAGCGACACATGTGGCACACAGGGCCAAATCGGTGCTTATAGCAAGGTCAAAAGACACATTCAGACACCCGTTGACGTTATGTCTAAAGACACCCCCACCCCAGAGTCTTCAGGTTCTGGGCTCAGGGCAACCTCGGTATCCAGGAGAAATCGGGGTGTTCGGAGTTTGCAAGGGATGGCCACTTTCTCGCCCCATGGAGCTTCATCCCATCACAAGAGGTGCGCGACAGCCTCTTGCTCTTCCCCCACCCCCTTTCTCACATGGTTTCCACTGTTTGTGACTCGAGGGAGGCCTGGCTGTTCAGGATAGGTACAATCTGCCTTACCTTGTTCAGATGCCAACCAGCAAAAGGACTCCTCTTCTCATGCCATATCCGGATCTTGTAAAAGGTTCCCAGGTCAGGGAGTTCAATCTACATAAGGCAAAAATATTCACAGGGGGCCTATTAATATAACCAGTGCTTAATTTGTACCCAAAAAAGAGAGTTGGCCCATAGATCGTGCATTTTCAGGTACCATTTCAGGTATCTGAATCAGCACCTGAATACCAATCGAGTACCTGAAAGGCCAAAATTAGAGTTACCAGTTTTTCGAGTACCTGAAATTACCCCCAAACCCCAAAATAATACTGTCGCAGGAGCTCTGCTGTTCTCCTTTGGAGCAGCCTATTTGGGGAAATTAGCTCACCCTCTGCCCATCTTGCTTCCAGAACTCTGTCTGCAGAATGTGTGGGGATCAAAAGTCCAGTTCTTTGGGATGCAGCTTGCAAGACTGCCTCACTATCTCTGAGGCGTAAGCTTCTCTTCAGCCCTGGTACTTTAGCTGCTGCTGCTGCTGCAGGCGCTCTCAGCACACAACCAGTTCCTTCTGAGCTCCCCCTAGACTGAGAGCTTCCCCTGCTTTTATCTTCAGCTGCAGTCAGTCAGCTGACTCCTGCTGGCTTGCAGTCTGAGTTTTTTAAAGGGCCAGTGCCCCAAACTCCACATAACAGAGTCTGAGCTTCACTCATTTGCTGTCACTCTATTACAATTATGCATAAAAATTCCTGAAATCTGGGATAAAAAGTAAAAAAAATCAGGACAAAACCAGCATTTCAGTATTGTTGATCTTTTGACATTTTGGTATTTCAGGTCTCCAAGCGACAACTGGTTTTGGGTACGAAAAATACTTGAACTTTCTGGTTCAGTTTCAGTACTGGAAATTTGATGGGTAGGCCTGTTTTTGTGGACGCTTGTTTCAAATCTTGTGCTGGATCTTAATCCTGGGCCCGAAGTCCCACCCACTGACCTCAGACTCCTGGCAATGGAACAAGTGGCCTAGGAAGGTCGTACATCCATTCCTGGAGGTTTTTCAAAAGAAGCTGGACAGCCTGTCAGGATGTTATAGCTGTAGTCATTCTGCATCCAAGCAGGAGGTCGGACTGGATGACTATAGGGGGCTTCAGAGGGGCTGGTGGAACCACATGTGACTGGCAACTGTCTATAGTGAGGGGCGCAGGAGTGGGGGCTGGGCAGGGGGACAGAAAGGGTTCTACAGGGCTTCTGGAAAGCAAGGGGACACATGCCCCCATGTACTCCCTCCGTCCTATCCCCTCCCACCCCCCGCACGAGTCACCTATGGGCAAGTCTACCAGCTTCTGTTCCAGCCCCTACTTTACCAGCCCCTTGGTTAAGCTTTGGGATGGGAATTTCGGTTTCAGACAGAACCGAAATGTTCAGTTTTTAAAACCATAAACCGAAATTCCAATTCATTTTCAGTTCTGGCGTTTTGGGGGGTTTGCACTGATTTTTCTCCGGTTTCAAAATCCAGGGCGGGGGGGGGGGACAAAAATGAAACAGGATCCGAGAATCACGGAGAAACGAAACTGAAAATCGTTCCAGAGTCCCAGTCCTAGTTAAGCTTGATGGGGGTCAGGGTTGCCAGCTGGCACTGCCACTCAGCAGCTGATCAGCCCCCAACCCTGCGAGGGGAAAGACTGGGGCTGAGGCTGTTGCTTCTGCATCCAAGCCATGGATGGGGCCTTGCAAGGCAGCAGCAGTAACAGGGCCCTGTGCTCAGGCACAGAGCAGTGCTTGTTTGCAACTGCAGGGACCCTGCCGAGCTCCATCTGGAGACTGCTGTGTTGAGCGCAGAACCTAGAGAGGGCTTTCTCTGGGCTCATGGAGAGTGCATTGGCTAACTGACGGTAAGACCCGCATTTTCGAGTTGTCTTTCAGGTGTTCGATAGATATCCCTGTACCAAGTTCGGCAACTGATTAGCCCAAAATACCTGGTATTATTGTTACTGGATGTAACAGGGATGCCTAAAATAGGGTTTGTGGGCCTTTTAAGAGAAGCAAAAACACAGCCTGGAGGCTAATTAGCCCAGATGGGCAAAGAGACTCAGATGGGATAAAAATGGTCTGAGAGCTCAGCTTGACGGAGGCTGATGAGGAGAGAGGACTTAGGCCAGGTGTATCTCAGTCTCGACCTAAAGACTCAGCCTAAGGGGAGGAATAATTGGGAGTTGAAGGGAAGCCCAACTGCAGCAAACAGCCTGACCTAAAGACCCAGCAGGAGGACAGACTGCATGGGATAATCCAGGTGGGATCAGTCCTGATATTTGTGCCCTGAAGGAAGGGCTTATTTACAGACTATTGTTTGCAGACTGTTTTGCACCAAGCATCTTGCAAGCAGAGTGTCTTAAATACCTTGGTGGAGAAAGTCTGGCTGTAAGGGGTGAAGGGAGGCCAGTGCCCAAGCACCTCAGAGAGCTTTTGGCCTTTAGTCTGTGTTCAGGACTGTAGACTGCTATACCCTGACTGCATCAGCGTGGGATTTTGGTGTGTGCCGGGCATAGAGTTATTTCTTCAATGCCAGTAGCACCTTTATGGAAAAAAAAGTGATGCCCGGTCACCCTGAGTTACTGATTTTCTGTTTTTCTGACTTCTGCTACCATTACTTCTTGTCCCAGTTTTTCAGAGTTCCTATATCTATCTGTTAAACTCTATATTGGTGCAGGGACTCGGAAAAATCAGGCTAGGAAGCCAGAAAAGTGGTACCAGAATTTTGAAAATTGGGATGTAAAAATGATAAATCAGTTGGGCGCTAATCAGGTACCAATTAGTACCTGATGTTACCAAGTTGGGTCAGGCACTACAATTCCAAGGGCAAGACCCGTTTTTGCAGGTACTCGTTTCAGCTCTAAACTGTAGCCCCAGCACTGTGCTTGGGGGAGCTGTGAGCAGGCTCAGGAAGAAGCTTCCATACAATTGCACTAAACAGCTTTGGGGCTTCCAGTGGGATCCAGCCCCAGCTATTGGAGTTCAGGCAGCAGCAACAGCTCATCCATTGGGGCAGGATTTTCTAGTTGGGCTGAGTCTAGGGGTGAAATGAGAATGGAAATCAATCCTTGCAAGAGCGCACGAGATTCTCACAACCCCAGAGAGATCTTGTGCATTTTTGCAAGGGTTCTCGAGAATCTCGCAAGATTCTCAAGAAACCTAAAAAATGCTCTGCACATTTGCAAAATGGCCACCGCCATACTGCACACATGCGGCCCCTGGGAGCCATTTTGCACATGCACAGAACTTTTTTTGGAGGTTTCTTGAGAATCTTGTGAGATTCTAAAAACCCTAAAAACACTCTACGCAAGTGAAAAATAACCTCGGAGGGAGGGCGGGTGCACCTGCACAGAATGGCCATTTTGCACACGTACAGAGCTGGTTTTCGGCTGTGCAAGAATCTCACGGGAACGGGCAGAGAATTGGTCAACTTTCGTCCTGTTCTTGTTCTCAAAAATCTTGGCGAGAACCCGGTTCTCGTTGAGATTTGCACGAATTGCGAGGGTGAGTTTCATCCCTAGCTGAGCCCAATTAGACCCAATGGGTGGGCTGCCTCTGACTCTACTGTTACTTCAGGTAACACCAGCTGGTGTTCTGCCCCAAGTTTCAGTGGCCTTTAAGAGGTATATTGACTTCTCCTGTCCCTCTCTACAAAGAGATGAGACTCATCTACAGCTGACAGAAGACCCTTTTGTTTAGGTTCTTATTTCAGAACCTCACAGCTTTACAGAACATAACGACATCCCTTATTTCAAAGCCCCTCAGCTCCAAGGAACATAATGGGTGTCCCTTATTTCAGAGCCCCACAGCTCCATAAAATATAATTTATTTATATTTATTTATACTTTAATTTCTGTGCCGCCCCCTCCTGACTCTGACAGCTCGGGGCAGCTCACAACAAAATAATGACAATAAAAAACATTCTAATAAATAACAAATTACAAAAAAAATAAAAATATTAAAAAGATCAATAAAACCAAAGCAGGAGTCCATAAAAGGCATAAAAAACATTCCTGCCACCTCCCACCCATTACCCATCTCCCCTGCCAAAAGCCTGGCAGTATAGCTAGGTCTTACAACGGTGCCTGACGGAGGGGAGATCCAGGGACAAACGGGCCTCAGGTGGCAGGGAGTTCCACAGCCGCGGTGCCGCCTCCGAGAACACCCTCTCAAACGTGGCCCACCAGGGGGACCTCCAACAGGGCGTCCCCAGCTGACGTCAGGGAGTGAAGCGGTCCTGCAGATAGGCTGGGCCCAGACCGTTGTGACCATTTAGTGACACTTAATGACTGTCCTTTACTTCAGAGCCCCACAGAACATAACGGATGCCCCTTATTTCAGAGCCCCACAGTTCCATAGAATATAATGAATGACCCAGGCATCCCTTATTTTAGAGACCCATAGACCCATAAAAGAGAATGCGTGTCGCCTATTCCGGAACCCTACAGCTCCATAGTTTCCCTGTTTTTGAAACGTTGATCTGAAAACCCTAATTCGCCCAAGCGATCACACACTCCGACCCAACCCTCCAACTACAAATGCCAAGCCCCCGTACCATGAATTTGTCAGTCTGCCCTGCTTCAAAGTTGTCTTAATTGTTGTCTAGTTTCATTTGGTCTGACTTCCCTTTGTCGCCGTAAATCTGTAGGAAGATGCCGGAATCTGTCCCTGCATTCTTAATGTCACTTGTCCAGATCCAGAGTGACCAGGGATTTTCTGCAAGAAAGATTTAAACAAATTCATGAAGGGGAAAAAATGACTCCAAATGCAAGTTGATGACAAACAGGATGGTTGCCCCTGCAACCCCCAGACTGGTCAGGTCAGGGGACGGAATCAAATGTTCCCCCAGCCTGACTCGGCTGGGGACGGGAGGCAGGGAGTGACATGCGGCTGGCTGGCTCCCCGCCCCCCGCCACGCTGCAGCCAGTGCCCCGCCCCCCGCCATGATGGCCAGCGATGACTGCCAATAACAGGCAGCCATGTTTGGCTGCTATAGCAACCCCACATGCTTGGCCAGGTGGGCACAAAACCAGTCGTGCCCACCCAGTTCGCCCTTGCTCTGGCCCAACTGGGTGACCTGTGGGGCCAAACTGTGGACCCGGTTCATTCCGGGCCCACGTTTCCAGCCTGGCCACCAACCCTGCTGGGATCTGAACTGGGCCCATATCTGGCAGGCCCAAAACAGATGTGCGGGGTTCGGCACCAGCCAAGCCAGGCTAGAGCGGGTGAACCAAGTCAGCGTCACGTCTGTTAACACCCAATGTTTTCAAGCTACAGAAATGTAAAAACTGGCTTAGTGGGGAGACTAATGGCCCATCCAGCCCAGTATCCTGTTTCCAGCAGTGGCCAGTACCAGGTGCTTAAGTAAACAGGAAACAGAAAGTTGATAGAGTCCTCCAACCCCCACTGATCACTACCAGCTTCTGCCAATCAGATATTTCGGGCCATGCCATTCTGAGCCTAAGGCTGCATCTTCTAACCATGTTGGCCAATATGCACTGGAGGACCCAGCCTCCGGGAATTTATCCAGTCCTTTTTCAAACCTCAGTTATATTCTTGGCCTTCACACCATTCCCTGGCAATAAGTTCCACACATTAATTGTGCATCAGGTGAAGAGAATACTTCTTTTTGTTTGTTTGCTTTAAACCTCCTACCTGATCATTTCACCAAGTAAACCCTAGTTTAGAAAGGTTTAAATACCTCCTCCCTATTCAGCTTCTCCACACTCCGTATTCACGATAGCGATGTTAGGATACAGCAGCAGAGTGGGGCTTGAACTTGCGGCCACAGATGCCTTGACTACCCAGGGATAACTCTACATATGAGAAGTCTAGACTCTTCTAAGTGATCTGGTTGCACGTCATATGCTCCTCCTCCCTGCTGTCTTATTGGCTGCCCTCAGCCATAAAAGCAGCAATAGAAAACAGGAAGTTGTCTGTATGATGGGATGGCTACCCGGATCATCAGGTAGACAGAGACTCTGTGTGGATTTGCTCTTGGTCCTGGCCTTCTGGTCCTGTCTCGTTCCTGACTCCTCTGGTTTTAGGGATGGGCGAATGCAGTTCGGAAGTTTGGAGTTCGGACCGAACTCAACCAGTTCGGTCGACCGAACCGAACTTCCGAACCGAACTCGATTTTCAAACTGAACCGAATTTCCAAACTCAGCTCTGTTCGCCCATACCTAAAAGATAATATTCCATTTAGTTCAATGGGGTTTGAATTTCCAAACTTTGTTCAGAAGTCTGGAGTTCGGACCGAACTCGAATAGTTCGGTCGACCGAACCGAACTTCTGAACCGAATTTCTGAACTGAACCGAACCGAATTTCCGAACTCAGTTCTGTTCGCCCATCCCTATCTGGTTTGGCTCTGACTACCAAACTGAACCAGCACGTGTCTGGCCACGACTCCACAACAGGAGTGACATTTCATTTTTGACTGGATTCCATTTACAATTGAATTAAGTCTTTCAGTCCATTCCTGTGAAATGTAAAACAAATGAATGTTCCAATTCTGTTTCAACAGAACTGGTTTTTATATATATATATAATGTGTGTGTGTGTGTCTGTCTGATTTCTGCAATGCAAATCATTCAATCGGAATTCCAGTAAAAAATGATGTTCAATTAGAACTCCAATCAAAATTTTGATTGCTGTTTCGATTTTACAGAAACTTTTCACGAAACTGGAAGGACCAATTTGAACCACCCCTACCTCACACCAGCCTTCTGGCTTGGTTCTCATTCCCTGGCTCCTCCTAATCTGGAGTATGTTCTTGACCTTAGTCCCAGTTCTGATCCACTGCCCCCAGCTCCTACCCAGGCTGTCTGTCAGGCCCCTGACACATATATCCCTCTGTCATATCCTTAGGAATGGTGCAAGAATTTTGCCCCCCTTAGGCAGACCCAGCTCCTCCCGCCTCTCCTGCCCCCATCCAGTTGTGGAGTTTACCTGAGACGAGGGCAGGTGCAAGGTTTTGCTGCCCCATTCAACTTGCTGCCCAAGATAACTGCCTGTGCTGCCTCTATGGTAGCCTCAGCCCTGCATATTCCTCCTCAGCAGTCTCCTTTCTAAGCTGAAGAGCCCTAATCTTTTTTCTACTTCCTCTTCATACCATCCCTTTGAACAATAGCGTTAAATAGGACCATCAAAGTAAATGAAGTCCCTAAAATGTAACACCTAGCTCTAGCACTGCGATCCTCCAAAGTTCCAGGTCAGGCACAATATTGTTACTGCCTACATTTTTACGGAGATCAAATGGTTGCCTTTAGGTCATGCAGCTCATCTCTGCGGCCTCATGATCACAAGACCATTCCTCACTCCATGCATGATTTAGGGGCTGCTTTTCCTATTTAAGTGGAGTTACAGTGAAAAAAAATACTCTCCTCACCCAACACATTATCCCAGGGTCAGTATTCTTAACTAAAGCTGAAACAGGTAATAGCTATGCTACCTGCAGATAATACCTACAATTTTAGAGCAGCTTAGCAGTTGCCCAATAAAGAAATGATTATTGAGTTGGGCAACCAGAAACTCCAGGTAATACTGGTATCAGGTTACCGACTCTCCATTTTGCTGATTTTCAGTTGACTATTTCTGGATTTTCATCCGTTGCTGGGTTACTCCATTCTAGCCAATCACTTTGAATCTGCACAGGCACACCACGCCCCTCACTCACTCCCCCTCCTTTGAGTACATAAAAGCACTGCCCTCCATTTTGTTTTATGGGTTATGTTAGGAGGTAAACATGTGATGGGGTTAAATGTAAATAATGCTCAGAAAGAAATTGCCAGATGTGCAAAAATGCTTAAAAAAGGACAAAGGACAACGCAGCAATGTAGTAACTCAAGTAACCTGCTGGGTGGTAAACAGGTACAGTCGAGTACTTGACAATATCGAGTCAGTTCGATTACTGAGATGCTGATGGGTTTGTCCATTTGCATGGGTACCCATGTCAGCTCTATTCTTAACTTATTCCCTTTAATTACAATAGCAGCTTAACAGTAGACTCTTGGCAGAAGACTATTAGCAGCAGAACCAAAACCTGAACTAGATAAAAGAACTGGGAAAGCAGTAAATATGAGTAAGTTATGGCGTAGTGACAAGATCAGTTCAGCTAGCAAAATTAGACTGTGTATCAGCTGTTTAAGAGCCACTTTAACTTATGATCCAGAAATATAGGACTACAGAAGACATGGCCAGTTTGATTCGAAATGCCTGAGAAGGATATGCACAAGGTGTCAGGTATAATAGCTAAGAGGAGAATGAAATGGCTGGGTCATGATGAACCTATGGAAGGGTGCGTAACACTTATCTCTTTTGTTTACTGTATTGTTTTCTGGGTTTAAATCCCATCTGGTTTTTTTTTTGGGGGGGGGGGGTAAAAATCTCTTTGATTTTAGTTTATTTTCATTTTGTTTTAATAAAAAAATAAAAAATAAAATAAAAAATCACTGTGCATGCACAAGTAGCCACCGGACCATCCTGCGCATCCTGCACACCCTTATTCCAGAAGGCGCTGGCAGCATCAGCACACCGCCGGCACTATTTTGGAAAAGGGTTGTGCATGCGCAGAACTTAGCCGCTGGCCGTTTTCGCATGCGCGGTGATTTATTATTTATTTAACTAGATTTTTTTTTAATGAAAACAAAGAAAAGCAAACGTACGTCGTTTGCTTAATTCATTCGTTTTTGGAACATTCATTGCTAAAACAAATGGAGCTTCATTTGTTTTAGTAACTAATAAAAACGACACAAGTGGCACGTCCCTAGGAAGGATTGAGAATTGTAAAGCAAACTCCTGGTACCCAAAAGGGTAAGAGAAAAGTCAGAAGGTCAAGAAAGATATTTATACATTTTTATACCGCCCCCTCCTGCCTCGGGGCGGCTCACAATAATATTATAATAAAATATAAATATAACAATTTAAATCATATAATAAATATAAATCATTAAAAATACAAACTTACAAAAATACAAAAAGATGGGGGGAGGGGGGAAACAGCCAAAGAAAACATCAACGGATTGATGATGACATGGCATGAAGCAAAGAGGCATTGCAGAATCAATCTAAAAGGCAGAATGGTTCTGTGCTTGCCAAGAGATGTGACAATCGTATGTGTGTGTACATGAACCACTGGGGCAAACAGATGGTACCGAGAAGGGCAATGAAGATGATAAAAGGTATGAAACAGCTTCTGTACAAGGACAAACTTGATAGGTTGGGGTTCTTCTCCAGCTTGGAGAAGAGACGACTGAGACAGGGTATGATAGAAGTTTCTAAAATCGTGAGCGGTGTGGAACATATAAAGAGGGAATTTTGTTATTTACCCTCTCAATAGCACCAGAACTAGGGGACATTCAATGAAACTAACTGGCAGTAGTTTTAAAAGAAATCAAAGAAAGTATTTTTACACTCATCGCACAATTAACTTGTGGCACTTGTTGCCAGAAGACGTGTTCGATAGGTTCTTGAAGGTTAGGTCCATTCATGGCTATTAGGCAAGTGGGCTGGGAGATAAAACCTCTGACTGTCGGGAACTGGGAGCGGACAACAGGAAATGGATCGCCCCGTTGTGACCTGATTGGGTACTTCTCACAAGCAACCAAGATTGGTCACTGCCAGAGACAGGATGCTGGGCTCGATGGATCATTGGTCTGACCCAGTACGGTGGTATGTATGTGCATGCATCTAAGGAGAAAAGGGGGCAAAGAAAAGCAGTCAAGCAAAGGACCCCCAAGAGAGATCTTCTGCATCGCTGAAAGGAGTGTACATGTTCTTCAGCCATTCACAGATGCTCAGGGCTCACGTCATAGAAGTGAAGCTCACAGGCTGTCTTTTTACTGGTTTCCTACCTCAGCCTCCCTATGGCTCAGGCCAGACTAGTCGTTTGGGAACATCTCACCATTTAGATTAATAAGCAAAGACTCTACAGTGGGGGAGGGGGGCACACGCCAGCAGAGGACAGGAATTATCTGGTGTGAAGAACTGCAAGGACCTAGCTAAGTTGCAATGGGGTCTCATGCAGAAGATGGATTTGGCAGTAAAGTAGCAAGGGCTCAGTTGTGGGAACGGGCCCAGAGAGTGGGAGGGCAGGGATCAGGACAGAGTTGGAACAGGCGTGGAGTTTCGGGACCAGGTAATTGCCAGGGCACTGGAGAGTGGGGGTGGGGGTTGCCACTCCTGAGGAGACCCTGTGCTGCTGCTATCCTCATTGCTGCTTCTCCTCCTGAGGGGAGCCCTGGGGCCTCCCTGATGTGCCACTGATCCTGGCCCTCTCAAGGAGGTCCATAGGGCCCCCTGCTGCTACTGATGCTGCCCCCAGAGTGGGTCCCTGGGGCCCCCTGTTGCCACCGAGGAATTCCCCCACTGCTGTCACCACCACTGCTCTCACAGGGGGTGGGGTGCCCCAGCACCAGCAACTCCCTTGACCCCCCCCCCCTTAAGTGAAGCACATGCAGCCGCAATTTCTCAGCCTCATGAATATGCTCTTGTTGTCTCTCCCGATGTTCACCTCTCCCTTGCCTCCCACTCCCTTAGATTGTAAGCCCCCTGGGGGGGGACCTGTCGATAACTGTTGATTGTATGGCACCAGGTACACTGCTGACGATATATAAATAATAATAACAACTCACCACAGGGCACTCGCTTCCCCGGGGCCCTAAAGAGAGTTTTTGATAGGACGGCATCAGAAGCCGCACAAGAGAGGCAGACTTGAGGCAGAGAGTGAGAGGTGTTCTTTGTGGGCCTGGGCTCAAATGAGCCCCCTACTGCTATCCAGTGAGAATAGCTCCCCTTTGGTTGGTTCATTATTATAAAGCACCTTCCCATTCCACATGCATGTGGGCCCCCAGGGTTGTGTTTGTGGACCCTGGGGCTGCTGCGCCCCTTGCTCCTATGATAGCTGTGGGCCTTGTTGCAGGGTGAAATTAAAGGAGGGAAATGTTGTCTGTGTATCCGGGAAAACCTCCTGAGAAGGAGCTGTATTACTCTGTGGTGAAATCTGTTCCCAGGAGCCTTGTCACTTCGGACATTTCAAATGGGATTGGACAACGCTCTAGTGAATGGAGAGCAGGGTTCGCTCAGGCACTGGGAGGGAGGCGAGCCTGGTGACATAATAGGTCATTCCACCGGACGGCAGCGAAAGGTCACCGGTTTCTCAAGGCAAGCACTCTCTGCCCATCGGTATGCAATGGCAACCAGAGAATTACCCTGTCAACAGCAATCAGAGTTGATAATAAAGTAGTTAAAGGTCATAAATGCTTTGTTTAATGGACTGAGCTGGAGAGAAAGAATGTGGCTGTGACATTAAGTGCAGATAAACTTTCATGTTTTATTGAAAACTGCTGTTTAAACAGGACAAACTGGCATCTGCTGACCGCCTCTTGATTATACAGCACCATAACCAATTAAAACATTTTGGCCGCAATCCACAATTCACTTACTGTGGAGTAGTCCCGCTGACATCCATCAGGGTAGAGGTGTGTGGCTCAGGGCCTTCCCTTGCACGTACATAGACCAGACAACACAAATTCCCCATAGGAACATAAGAAGTGCCGTACTGGGTCAGACCAATGGTCCATCGAGCCCAGCGTCCTGTCTCTGACACTGGCCAATCTCGGTTGCTTGGAAGAAGTACCCAACAGGTCACAATGGGGAAATCCCATTCCCCGTTGTTCACTCCCAGCTCACAATCAGAGGTTACATCCCCAATTTACTTACTTACCATCTTCTGTAAACCCAACATACAGGTCAAGAAGTTAGAAACGAGAATCTGCAAAAAATGGGCATATCCGTCGAATTTGTGGTACTCGCCTCGACCTGCCACCATCGGGCATATCCATCGAATTTGCGGTACCCTCAATTAGTATTCGTCGGGTTACCCAAAGTCCTGATTTACCAACTTCCAGTCCCAGAATACTGACTTCCAGTCCTGGTTTTTCAAGTTACCATCTTGATTTTTGCCATTTTCCAGTACCAATCTACCATATGGTAAATGGTAAATCAGTAAATTGGTAGTGGTAAAAAATAATTTCTGGGTAATAAATTGTGTGATTGTTGCTAGGGTACCAGGCTGGGTACTTGACATGGTACTCAAAATTATGGTTATTACCTGTGGGTAATAAATCAGATACACGTTTCAGTGACCTTGGCCTTTGGGTGTAACACTACTGCCCTCTACTACATGGAAGGAAATGCTCCTGCCAGTCAGCAGGTGGCATGTTTGTGGGTCTGACCAGGAAATCAGGTGAATGCAAGTATGGGGTAGGGATCAGCTGAGGTATCTGACCGCCATCCCCTGAGACCACCTGCTCATGTGAGTCTATGATCCCCAGACCCACTGAAGGAGGAGTGGGAACTTGACCCCCCCCCCCTTTAAAAGAATGTAAGAACATAAGAAGTGCTGGGTCAGACCAATGGTCCATCTAGCCCAGCATCCTGTCTCCGACAGCCTCTGGCAGTAGATTCCACAACCCAATTATACGCTGAGTGAAAAAATATTTTCTTTTATTTGTTTTAAACTTGCCACCCATGACTGGCACCCTTTTCTAGTTCAGCTATGTCTTTTTTGAGATGAGGCAACCAGAACTGCACACACTATTCAAGGTGCAGTCGCACCATTGATTTCTATAGAGGCATTATGACATCCTCAGTTTTATTCTCTATCCCCTTCTGAATAATTCCTAACATTCTGTTTGCTTTTTTGACTGCTGCTGCGCACTGCAC
>QEPC01002978.1:341170-352501 GCA_003113815.1 Sphenodon punctatus | reverse complement strand
CCCCCCCCTCCCCCCCGGTCTCTCAGATCGTAAGCCCTAGGGCAGGGACCTGGTCTATTCCATTACTTTCTAAAGCGCCACGTACATTGCTGGCGCTATATAAATTTATTTATTTATTTAAAAACTTATACCCTGCTCCCTCCAGCCCTAAGGCAACTCGGAGAGGCTCACATGTTTGCTAATAATAATAATAATAATAATAATAATTAATAATGAATGCTTGTTAATAATAATAATAATAATAATAATGAAAGCAATTTATAATTGTTTGCTTATTCATCTGTTTTCGTGTATTAATTACTAAAAACCGAACGGGGCTTTATTTGTTTTAGTGATTAGAAAATGAAAACAAATGGCACACCCCTAGCAATGCTCTATTCTCCAATGGTCTCTGCTGCTGCTACTACTATTGCCTGACACAGAGAAACCCCTCTGGGTTGATATGGAAAGGGAGGAAGGAGGGAACAGGAAGCACTGAGACCTACTTCTTGTTTCTTCCTTGCTCCATCTCCAGCTGTGCCTTGCCCTTGTTCCCCTTCCAGACCTTGCTCTGAGCCTTTCTCCCCAGACTGACTCCCAATCCTGAGAACTTCTGGCCCCGATCCTGACTAGAAATGAAATCAAATGAGTATCCGCTACTATTCCGGTATCCAGCCAGATAGCACAGGATCCAGTTTAGTATCTGCCAACTATCCAGTTAACCAGATTACTGTTTACTGAATTATCGTTTACCACATTACTGTTTAACTTTTCTTTTTTATCTCCCCCCTCTTTCCAGACTGGTTTGGTTATGCGGTAATAGGTAATGAGGTAAACGGTAATTAGTAAATGGCAATATGTCCAGTAGTTGATTTGGTGGTTAACCTCCAAGGTTATTGGCTAGTTACCGAACAACAGCCAAGCTACCAGATATTAATTGCGGATACATATTTTGCTCTCAGTTTTTCATCTCTAATCCTCCTGACCTTGTCCTCCTAGCCCTGCTCTCTGACTGTCTGTCTATGCCCCAAACAACAGGTCTTTTCACCTGCTCATCTGGATGTTCTGAATGTTTTGCAAAGTGCTCAGATGAGCGGGTCTTTACTATAGATTGACTTGCTAAACTGGCAATCTTTTAATTGAGACAAAAGCAGAACCTTTTCACAGAGGTGGGTTGTGTGCAACTGTGCGTGGGAAATAGCTTGACAGACGCCTAAAGAGAATGATCTGTCCACTCACCTTCTCACAGTACCAGCCAGCACCGACACTGGCATTATCATGCCCAATGGAGACTCTGCTCAGGGGGCTGAGGAGAGCTGCTATCTCGATGTTAAAGAGATCTGTCCTGGCACGTTCAAATTCACCTCCTTCCAAGAAAATCTTCCCGCTGTTCTTCAGACCTTTGGAGCCGTGCATGATAATATGGATCTTGGAGTCAGTGCCGGCCCCTCTGATATCCCCTGTCACCACAGCGACATTATAAACAATACCTGAAGGGTGGAAGGCCAGTTAGAAACAAGAGGTGTAAAAACAAACAAAAAAACTCCAACCCATTTCTGACTCAATTTCAAATACAAAGGATTCCCTGCAGATTTTCTGGGAGGTTTTAACCCGCCTGCAGTGCACAGTAAACATGATTGTTTTCGTTCCAAGTGGACTGGGGAAACATGCATCTAAAGTTTATATAATTGTATAAGTCCCAGCAGGAGAACTGTTCTGGCCCCAGCCAAGAATGCATATTCACAGAATGAGGGAGCTGTATTCCATTGATTCTGGCATTCTTGTGTTGACAATACGCCTGTTATGTAAACTATGTTTTGCACCTATGTCTAGTCATTTTCATTTTCCGGGGTGTTCTTAAGGTAGGCAAATCTATTCATCCCCATTGCTCCCCTGGGGAAAATGAGGTAGAGACAAGATGCCATGAATTCTGCCATGGCAGCCATTTTTCAAAACTCTGCAGAATTTGGGTTTTCTGGTGGTAGAATTTGGAGGTGTTGGGAGGATTGGAAGTTCACACAGAGCTCTGGGCATGGATGTTACGCTTAAAGCTAATATTTTCCAACCATGATACTTACGGTTAAGCTCTAAAATCTATATTTTGCCACCCACAAGTGGCCTCATTCTTAGTTTAGAGGGGCTGTGCCTGGGAAACTCTTCAGGAAATCCAATGGAGTAGCTCTGAAAACTAGGGCATAGGCATATCCTGACTGGGCACAAGAAATATACTGACTGTATGGGTCACCATGGCATCAGCGTCCCAGAGGTGGGTTGTTTTTTTTAGAATTTAGGAGCTTCTGGCTCCCAGACTCATGATAAGATCAAACCTCTCTGTTAACGAATAAAGAGTAACGTTCCTAAGTGCACGCACATATAATCCTTCTGAGCCTAGCTCTGTGCAGACCCTAATCAAGCTAAATTACCCATTTGCTTTAATGGGACATTTTGTTGGGCATTATTATTAAGTATTTTGATAGCGCCAGAAATGTACCTGGCACCAAACAATCATTAATTAGAGACAAGTTCCCTGCCCCAGGTGGCTTACAAAGCAGTGGTTCTCAAACTGTGAGAGGGAGGAGAAATCCGCAAAGAGGGGGTGATGCAATAGGAAACATTGCTGGCAAACACCTAGCTCCCCTCTGACTGAGCTAAGAGCAATTTCCGACAGGATGGAGTAGCAAGCGGGAGAGTCGGAACAAGGTAGGGAGAGGAGGGACGTAAATGGAGGGTGAGGAGAGGGAAAGGGAGGAAGGGAACAGGTCATGTTATGCATTAGGGCAGATGCGAGTAGAGCAGTAATTATTAATAATTATTTCCAAGTAGTCAAGGATCAGGCTCAAGTTTCCAGCAGCTCCTCAGTAATCGGTATGTTGGCAGTATTGTCAGTTGGTTGTTTACCAGATCTGAGCCAATCACAGTCCAAGACAGCCTATCCACCCCCTTTCTCTACCCGTCCCCCCCAGTGGGGGGAGGGGTCACACAGCCCACGTGAGAGAGATCAAATCTATATTTCCCCCATGCCACGCCCTCTGCCCCAACAGGCACATGGCTGCATCTTCAGCCAGATTTTAAAAAAAACAACAAGCAAGCAAGTCAGAGAGACTAAAAATAAATAATGCAAGGAATTCGGGAGGGGGGCCACACAGCCCAGGAAAAAGAAAGCAATTCCAATCCAGCATGTCACCACGACCACCCACTTTTAAATTTTGCGCGCAACATGTGGACACGCTTATGAGTAAGCAGCATCCACTGTGAGGTCACCAAAAGAGGGCAAATATGCAACCCAATGACTTTTATTTGCTCGTGGCAACCAATCAAAAACTGTCCTGTACTTGTCCCCCCTCCAATAAAACTTGTGTCCTTGTTGTCCAATCAAGTGTCCCCTTAGTGCCCTTTTGTGTCCTCCTGCTGATCACATATGGAAGAAACAATGATTTGAATTTTGCGGGAGTACATGCTCATGGGAAGGCAGGGTACACAGCAGCGTCCCACTGCAGGATCAGGTATTCGATAACTCATGTTATCGAGTGCCAAATACTGTGCCCATTTCTTGGGTTCTCAGTTCTCGGTAAAACCGAGTCGAATGCCGCGATCCTCGTCTAACCCCAACTAAACCCGAACACCAAGTTCTAGCCCTAGTATGCGTGTTGGCAGGGAGAGGGGGCTTGGCTACCACAGACAAGGGGAGGGGGTGGGGTGGAGTTTGAGAACCACTGGACTGAAGGACAAAGGAACCAAACTAAAATAAATGAAGAATGGAATAAGCGGCTCCGCCAAGACAGAATACCCCACTAAACGGATATACACAAATCCTCCTTTCGGTTGTGGATATTATTTGGATCGCTCTCCAAAATGCAAACAATATTGTACGAAGTTTCATACAATGGTCCATCTGGTCCAGCAGCCTGTCTCTGACAGGGACCAAACACTCTCAGTCACTTCCCACAGGTCATAATGGAGTGATCCATTGCCTACTATGTAGTCCCAGCTTCCAACAGTCAGACCAACTTGACTATTAGTCATTTTTGGACCTATCCGCTATATCTGTGAATTAAAAATCCATCGTTTTTCCCAGGTCTACTCTAACTGTCCATCGACAGATGCAGGCAAAGCCAGCACGGAGAGGCGTTCTCAGCAGCTGCCCCACTGCTTTGGAGCACCCTTCCCCTGGGGGTTCCTGAGCCTGAGCATCTTCAGAAGGCAATGTAAGACTTTTATTTGGCTGGGCATTTAGCAAGAAGGGATAAGGTTTGGTGGGTGGGAGTGAGAATGGTTTTAATGGGATTTTATTTGGTTTTAACTGGTTATTATACTTGTTTTGTTACTCACTGTCACAGAGGAACATAGGGTCACACACGTGTAACACGAGCCTACATGTAGACTACAAGTCTGGTAAATATGTAAAGCAAAAGGTTCCACATGTATGTAATGTTACAACTGAGAACTGTAAAACTCAAATTATGCCTGTGACATGTGACCGAGCTACAGGAAATGCAAAGAGATACAAAGAATGTGTATTGGGGAACGCTTGCCAGACGCAACCCTGTGGAGATGTAAATGGACCTTCATGTTTGCCTGGGTTGCCTACTGGGATAAGGTTTGGTGGGTGGGAGTGAGAATGGTTTTAATGGGATTTTATTTGGTTTTAACTGGTTATTTATTATACTTGTGTTGTTAGTCACCCTGAGACTGTGGGAAAAAGCGGGATATAAATCTAAATAATAAATAAATAAAGGAAAGTGGATCACAAAGCCTCCCAAGTCATAGCAGTAATTTGCTCTGCTGACGTGCTGCTCGCTTAGATTTCCTTTCACTAATGCTAAAACATTTGTCTGTCCATACTCCGATTGAGTTAGAGAATAAAAAGTCAATATTGGGGTTTGCTGTTGAACCTGACATGCCACAAAGAGAGATCCCATTCCCCAGACAACTGTATGAAGTATAAAATTGATCATCACGGAGCACATTGGCAGCCTTTTTATCACTTGCTCAAATAAATAGCTGAGCCAGTTGGAAAAGGCAACCCACATGACGAAGAATGCTGCTCAGCACGCAGAAGCTTGCAGTGAACATTTCTTGTGCCTTCGCAGATGCCTCCTGGCCTGGAGAGGCAGATCTGTCATGCATCGCTTGCACTGGGGAATCAGCATGCGGTGCCTTTGCAAATATCTGTCTGCCACAGAGAGCTGAGTTGAGGAATCACAGATAGGAGGCAATCACAGATCCCCTAAGGTCCTGAGCTGTGGGCCACTATAAGTGCCTGCAGAGTGTGAACCTTTGGGGAGGATCATCATTACACCAAGGACCCATCTGTGGACAACCGGCCCTGCTGGAAGAAGGGGCGGAAGCTGCTGGCCAGCTGGGAAGAAGAGACTACAGATGCCTAATCGGAGAGCTCAAAGGGAAATCACCAGGGAGCAGGGTTGGGGCAATAGGTTGGGCAATATGGGACAATAGGTGGGGCCAGTGGGCAAAGGTTTGGGGCCCAGAGCAGGGTAGAGCTGAAACGAAAAATCTCTGTGAGTGCTGGTTCAGATAGAAACAGCTTTTTCGACGTCATTCATGCAAGGGGGAAATCTACTGGCATTTTTGACATTTTTTGTGATTTTCTGCTATTTTCTGCCATTTTGGTAATTTATGGTATTTTTCAGTGATTTCCAGTATTATTATGGGTAATTTCCAGTATTATTATCGGTAATAATGGAAATTACCAGAAACTACCAGAAATTACTGGAAATTGCCAAAATAGTGGAAAATATGAGAAAGTCATGGAAAATGCCGGTAGATTTTCTCCTTGCTCCCTAAAGGTCAGTATTTCCTGAGATGAGAGCACCTGGTCTCACTTCAGATCTACAGCAGGGGTCCGGCCCCAGGCCAGGCCCCAGCAGCCCCCCAGGCCAGGCCCCCCCAGGCCAGGCCCCCCGGCCAGGTCCCACCAGCCCCCCAGCCCAAAAGAGACCAACCAACCCACCCCAAGTAGGCCGATCCCCCCCCCCAAGCAGGCCCTACCTGCTGCACCAGGGCTGAGGCTCCGTCCTCCCGTGCCTTGAGGAGCTCGAGACCATCACTTGATCTATTATTGGCCTACAGTGAGTGTGCACAACCCAGTTGACTTGAGAGAATGTTTGGCGCCATCTCAAAGAACCTTCTTTACAAGGAAGCAACCTTCTGATCAGCACATGGGGAGGGGAGGGGGTGCTGTGTTTGTAAACAGCCTTATCTCCCAGCCCGATTGAGTGTCCCCGGTGCTGCTGCAGCTGCTGTGGTGCTCCTAGGAGGGAGAGCCAGATGAGGCCTCCCCCCACTCGGCCTGACAGGGGTCGGGACCAACAATTTTTTTTAAAAAAGAAAATAATTTTTTTTTAAAAGACAGCGGGACCACCCCTTCATCCCGGCCCACCAGGAATCCTCCCGGTGGGTTCAATGGCCAATCCGCCCCTGCCTAGACGGCAAGCAACAGGCTCTGGAGGAAATGCCTGACTGTGTCTCTTCTGAGGGGTCCCCCAATGCCACTGCTGAAAGCACTCCACCCCCACTGCTGCCATGCCTGAGAGTGCCCCAGCCTCCTTTGTCCCCATGCCCAAGCATCCCTATGGCTGTGCCTGAGGGGGCCATGCTGCCGGTGTGAACCACAAGCCTCAGGAGTGGTGGCATCATGGAGGCAGAGGGCAGCAACAATGGTGATGTTGGTAGGGAACCGGACACCCCCTCAGGAGCAGCAGCAGCGGGGCTGCCTGCGGGGACCCCGCAAAAGGCACGGCATGGAGTGACTGCTCTGCTATCCATTCCTACCCTAAGGGTGGCCTTTCCAGAGACACCCCCAGCCTAAAGGGAGGCTGTAAGAAGCCTGAAGATGGATAGGTAAAGGAAAGGGCAAGGCCAGAGCCTATACATGAAGAATTGTAGTGAAAGATGGATGGAGATGTAAGCAAACCACAGAAGGAACCCAAGAAGCATGTGTACTGTGGACCAGAGTCTACAAAGACTTATGAGAGGTGCCCCATCACTTGCTGACATGTTACCTTTTATGTGGGCAAAGAGGCTATAAGAACTTGCTGGTCTTGAACCCAGACAGATGGGGATTCAGGACCAGCACAATGACCTCCCCGCCATGTGAGAGCTCTTTGCAGCCCAGCTCTTTAAGCGTTTTACTCAAAGAAGACACGCTCCTGCTCAGCTCTAGGCCCCGCCTCTTGTGTCTGATTGGTTGATGCTCCCTCTTCTTCCACTGGTGGGTTGAGGCCTTATAAGAGCCTCACAGGAAACAAAGACTCTCTGAGAAACTAGAAGGCCTTGCAGGAAACCTTTCCTACAGAACCTCCTAGCCCTGCTCCAGATCCTTCCTGCTTGTTCCAGCCCCGCCTTGCTCTGCCCTGGACTCTCCCATCCTGTTCCCTGGCTTGGCTCTGATCCTCGGCATCTGATCCCAGCTCTGGATCCCAACACCAGACACCCCTGACCAATCCCACAGATATCACAGACAGAGCTGAAATGGAAAATGAAAAAATCATTCACGGATAATGTCCGGTTGTCCAGAGTTGTTTGGCAGTTATCCAGTAAAGTTCCAGTAACCCTGGAGGTTAACTGCCAAACCGGAATACCAGATATTACCAATTACCATTTACTGTATTACTGTCTACCACTTACTGCATAACCAGAGCAGTCCAGAAAGAGGGGAGGAGTTGGGGTGGTTTTTTTAAAAAAAATCAAACAATAATTTAATAGTTATGTAGTAGTGTGTTAAACAGTAGATGGTAAATGGTAATTTGGCAAACAGTGATGCGGTAATCAGTAACCCAGTATATTATCATTCTCCGTCGGGCTATCAGATACCGCCAATACCGTAATATCCAGTTGGATGCTGGATAGTAGCGATTACTTTCAGCGCTAATCACTAGGGGTGGGACTTTGGATGGAATTTTGGTTACTTTTTTTTGTTTGTTTTTTTGTTTCTTCAGTTCTTTTGAAAATCTGGATCATTTTCCGGAGTCAAATTTTCAGTTTCATATTTTTCCCATTGAAGTCAATGAGACATTTTCCCATTGAAGTCAATGGGAAACTGAACTGTACTCCTATCCATCCTGATTAGGGATGTGCACAATAACTCTCTTTTGTTTTCATTATTCATTTTGTTTTCATTATTCAAATGTAATTCATTTTGTTATATTTCGTCAGTCTTGGTTTCATTTTCATTTTTACTTTCATTTTTTATTTTCATTCACTTTTGATTAAACTTGGCAGGAATGTACCCCCAATAGAGGATATTATGTGTGTCTTCAGAAAGCTTTGATAAAGGGATCTGATTTTATAAGATGTTAAAACTTGTTATTTTACAAAAATCTGCATACACCTTCCTGGCTGTACTGTCTTTGTCTCCCATACAATTTAGAGGAAACTTGAAAGAATTATGCCCCTCTCTAAGGTTACTATCCTAGCCAAATTTCAGAAGGATTGGCTAAAGGGTCTCAATGTTATAAGTGATTAACTTTTGAATGCATTTCTGGCTGTAATGTTTTTGTATTCCAGCCAGTTTACATGAACTTTGGTAAGATTGTACCTCAGACCTTTAGGAGGATCTCTGCAAAATATCAGAAATATTTGATAACGGGTCCCAAATTTATAAACCTGCTTAACATCTGGAGAATATGAGCCTATGCCAGAGATTCTCTTATGTTTGTCACTGTGGTACAAGATGTGTTTGTGATGCCTATTGGCCAGCAGAAATGTCACTCATATATCATTCTGTTCTGTGAACACCACAACCCCTTTCCCTCACTTGTTACTGAGAAGTTGGAAGCATCTGCTTAGGAAAGAGCCAATAAGGGATTCTCTTATGTCCTCGGTCACAGTGCTGCAACTGGCCAACCTGGATGTGTGAACCATGTCTCCTGATTGCTGAGATGCTTCCCCCTGCCCTCTGCCTTGCTTCCTGAAGTCCCAGTTATGTTCCTTCTATGCCAGCCTCAGAGCCACCCAGGATTGGTCCTGGAAAGCTGGAAGCATGCGGTAAGAGAAGCAATCACATCTCTGTCCCAGTACCAGCAATGTACCTGGCACTTTACAATTGTAAGAAAGAGACACGGCCCCTGCCCCAGCAGGCTTACAATCTAAGAGAGACAAGGGGGGGAGACAAGAGGGGGAAACATAGGAAGATACAAGGATACATACACAAACTTGTGAGATCTCAGGTGCATGTCTCGGACTCGGACGTGGTTACAATCATCCATGCTTTTATTACCTCAAGACTAGACTACTTGCAACGCGCTCTACGTGGGGCTACCCTTGGCGATGGTCCGGAGACTGTAGCTGGTGCAGAATGCGGCGGCTCGTCTCCTGAAGGGGACGGGCTGACGTGAGCACATTACTCCAGTGTTTCACTCTCTGCACTGGCTGCCGATAGTCTTCCGGGCCCAATTCAAGGTGTTGGTATTCACCTTTAAAGCCCTAAATGGCCTGGTCCTCGCCTACCTGCAGGACCACCTCACCCTCTGGATTCTGGATCGACATCTGCGGTCGGCCGGGGGTGCCCTTCTTCAGGTCCCCCGAGTTTTCCGGGTGTCGACCGTGAGAAGGGCATTCTCGGTGGCTGCATCACAGCTGTGGAACTCCCTCCCATTGGAGGTCTGCCTGACCGCTGACCTCCCCTCTTTCTGTAAAAAGTGTAAGACCTGGCTGTTCCTCCGGACCTTTGCTGAGGGAGATGGGATGGGTGGGTTGGGTTAAGGTTTATTGTTTTGGGGGGGGGGGGGGGGTGGTTAATCCTGGGAAATATTGATTTTAATGAATTTTATTCTATGTTTTAGATGCTGCTTGTAGCAGGAGGGGCGGCATACAAATGCAACGATAAATAAATTTAAAAAATAAACGAGCTTCGCTATATCTGTCATCTCTGCTGTTTGGCACAGGCTTCAGTCTGGGTGGGCACCCCAGGTGTGTGCGGGTGTTCAGCAACTTGAAGAGTACACCCCAAGAGGGAGCAGGAGGAGGATGGGCAGCACCCCAGGTGCGTGGGGATGGGATTTATGTAGCTAGCAGCTTATATCTACCCTCTATGCCCGCCTTGAAAGCCACCTGTAAAGGGGGAATCATGCAGTAATTGGTCAGTGAATGTGTCTGTCAATCTGCTCCCTCTCCCTTCTATAGCCCCCTCTCCCCCCGGCCCGCCATGCCTGTCTCTGAATGGCACTGCATGTGCTATATACCTGAACAACAAAAGTCTTCAAGAGGGAAACTTCAATTGCTTGTAAAATTTGAACCCTTTGTCAAATCTTTCTACAGTTTGGCAGAGATGATCCTGAAGGTCTGAGATGATGATAGAGGGCCTCTACTCTGTTCTTGTCCTCCTCCATCTTTCTACCAGTTTTGACACTGTCGATCATGGCCTCCTCCTGGATTTGCTATTCTCCCTTGCTTTCCGGGACACTGTTCTCGACTAGTTCTCATCGTATCTCTCAAACCGCTCCTTCAGTGTTTCTCTTGCTGGTACCTTGTCTATGTCGCTTACTCTCTCTGTGGGAGTTTCCCAAGGCTCTGTCTTGGGCCCCATTCTCTTCTCCCTTTACATTCTTTCTCTGGGTAAACTCATTGAAACCCACAGCTTCCGGTATCACCTGTATGACTCGCAACTCTCATCACACAACTCTCTCTCGTCACTCCCATGCTCTCCCCCTCCATCCAGACTCATATTGCTGTCTGTCTTGCTGACATCTCTGCCTGGATGTCTCGTAGCCAACTCAAGCATAATATGGCCAAGACTGAACTCCTCATCTGGTGGGAGTCACCAGCCAGCTGGTCCCTCAGGCCCTCAGTCTGGAATTCATCTTTGACTCCTCCCTCTCCTTTAAGTCTCAGATCCAGGTTGTTGCTGAATCCTGCTTTGCTCTGTACAATAGTGATAAAATCCAGCCTTGCCTTACTGTTTATTTATTTATTTATTTTATTTTTCAGATTTATATCCTGCCCCCTCCTGCAATGCAGCTCGAGGTGGCTAACAACAACAATAAAAATAATTAAAATTCAGTTAAAATATAAATATAAAATACATCAAAAAACAGGGCTAGAAAACAGTAATAAATAGATAAATGGGCGGGGGATTAAAATCACCACCACCCCCCCACCCTCCCTCCCAAAGGCCTGGGCAAACAGCCAGGTCTTACAATTCCGCCGAAATGTCAAAAGGCTTGGGGCCAGGTGAGCTTCCTCCAGAAGGGAGTTCCACAGCCGCGGCCCTATCACCGAGAATGCTCGCTCCATCGTGGCCCCCCGCTTAACACGGGGGACCTCCAGGAGGGCACCCCCGGCAGACCGCAGGAGCCGTTCCGGGGCGCGAAGGGCGAGGCGGTCCCTAAGGTA
>QEPC01002978.1:323610-338930 GCA_003113815.1 Sphenodon punctatus | reverse complement strand
CCTCCCCACCCAACCCTCCCAGTACTCCCCCTGCTCTCACCGGGGGGAAGTCCCTGGGTCCACCCCCCTTTTTTAACCCCCCTTTTCTACAACCCCCACCCTACCACCCTAGCCCTGCAACAACAAAAGCCCACACAGCAACCAAAACAGATTCCCCTGCCCCTCTGCTGCCCCTGAAGTGCCCCCTAAAGTGCCGCACCCTTTGGCCGCGGCCCTTCGGCCGCGAGCCTGCAGCCGCAGCTTGAGGCTCAGCCGCTTGTCCCGGGGTTTTTAAAACCCCCGCTACTTCCGGGTGGGGGGGAGGGGACAGGCCAACCCACGTGGCTGGCCTCTGCGATTCCCCCCTACCCCCCAACTCACGGCTTGTTCTTTCTCCCTGCAGGTCAGCGGGCAGTGGCAGCGATGGTGTGGGCAGCAGCAGCAGAGCAGCCAGGCAGCGTAGCACCGAGGCGCACACCCCCCGCCGGCGGCAGAGCTTCTCAGCCCCCACAGCAGTGAGGCAGGTAAGTGTATGTTAGACAGAGGTCCCCGCAGGACTGTTGCCGCTGCAAAAACCCTAGTCCATGCTCTAGTCATCTCTTGCCTTGACTACTGCAGCTTTCTCCTTACTGCCCTTCCTTGCTCTGATCTGGCCCCCCTCATCTCCATTCAATGCTCCGCAGCCAAAATCATCCACCTTGCCCATCACTTTGACCATGTACAACCCCTCCTCTCCGCCCTACACTGGTTCCCTCTATGGGAACACAATCAGCACAAGCTCCTGGTCTTCACCTTCAAGGCTCTTCCTGGCCTTGCTCCCCCATATCCTCCACTCTTGTAGCCCACCACATTCCTGCCCAAGAGATTCGCCCCTCCTCTGCCCCCACCCTCACATGCTCGCGAACCCCTTGCTCCTCTAAACATCTTTGCCCCTTCTCCCTTGCTGCCCCTCATTCCTGGAACTCCCTCCCTGTATAGATTCACTAGAGATGTGCGAACACCGGGGGTGGGTGGGTGTTCAGTATATTCGGGTTCTGGCTGTTCGGACCGAACCTGTTCAGGGGGCCAAACCGTTCGAGCAGGGGACAAGGGGGAACCCGGTTTTCCCTCCCCCCTCCAGGCTGCATGGGTGGAAGGGGCACATGGGCTCACCTCCCCCCCCCCCAGCCTCGTAAAAAAAATGTTTTTTAAAAAAAAACCACCCCAGGGATCACCCTACCTGGTGGTGCCGAGGCTCTGGCCCCGGGTCCGGTGGCGGCAGTGGTGGCAGTGGCAGCAGCAGCAGCAGTGGGTCCAGCGGTGCTCCAGAGTGCTTCAGGACTCTTACTAGGCCTTCCGGGTCATGTGACCCGGAAGGCCTAGTAGAGGCCTGAAGCACTCCAGAGCGCCGCCGGACCTGCTGCCACCGCCGCTGCCACTGCTGCCACCAGAGCCCTGGCACCACCAGGTAGGGTGATCCCTGGGATGGGGGTTTTAAAAATGTTTTTTAAAAATTACTAGGCTGGGCAGGGTAGGGGGGAGGTGAGCCCCAGCGCCCCTTCCGCCTGCACAGCCTGGAGGGGGAGGGGGAATGGAAAATCGGATTCCCTCTGTCCCCCGCCCCCACCTGAACAGGTTCGGAACCCGAACTTTGTTCGGCCTGTTCAGGCGGCGGACAGTTCGGGTTTGGGGTGTTCGCAAACAGGCCAAATACCCTGAGTTCGGGCCGAACGCCAAACCCTCAAACCGTGTTCGCACATCCCTAACATTCACTCTGCTCTCTCCCTCCCAACTTTCAAATTCTTCCTGAAAACCCAATTCTTCAGTCAGGCGTTCCCTAGCTTATAATGAGTGATACTGTGTCCTTTCCCCCTCACTTAGAACCTAATTCCCTGTAACTAAGGGTGATTTCAGATGTTACGGGGCCCGTTGGCCCCGTACCAAAATCACCCAATTAATTCCCCGCCGGGATCACCCTGTCACGCCATATCAGATGTGCCGGGGGGATCCCGGCGGGGAATCTGGGAGGGGGCGGGGCCGCGCGGCGCAACGTGTGGCCACACGGCCCCGCCCCCTCCACGCACCCCGCCGCCCGCCCTCTGGGGAGGCGGGCGGGCAGCGGGGCCAATGAGGCCGCTGCGTCAGGCTGGATTCGCCACATCCCGGGATCCCACCGGTGATCCCGGGCCATGGTGCCTGACCAGACGATACGCCGGGATTCACCCCGACGTGGAATTGCATTCGACATGCGACGGCCTCCGGCCCCGCCGCTTTGGCCGCTCGCGTGGTGAATGCAATTCCACGCCGTGGTAACATCTGGGGGAAAACATCCGTTTCCCCCAACAGACGTTCGGAGATCACAGCCACCACACGGAATTGAGCGTGGTTGACCATGATCTCGTAACGTCTGAAAATACCCTAAGTGAAGCACGTGATCCTGCAACTTGTCAACCTCATGAATGTATCCTTGTCTTTCCTGATGTTTATCTCTCCCTTGTATCCCCCCCACTTGTCCTCAGACTGTAAGTCCCTTAGGGGTAGGGACTTGTATCTGACTGTGGATTGTAAAGTGCCAGGTACATTGTTTTCCCTATATAAATATAATAATAATAATAATAATAATAATAATAAATACAATCTTGCTGAGTTTCATGTAAACTGAATGGAAAACAAAGACTTTACAGCCAGAAATGCATTTACAAGTTAATCGCTTATAACATAAGGACCCTTTATCCATTCCTTCTCATATTTGGCAGAGATAATAAACCTGGGGAGAGGTATAATTGTGCTAAGTTCCATCTAAATCAGATGGGAGACAAAGACGTAACAGCCAGGAATGTGTACTCACATTTTGGTAAAATAACAAATTTCAACCACTTATAAAATCAAATTCCTTTATCCCAGCTTTCTAAACTTAGGTATACATAATGTGTGCCATTGGGGGTACAATCCTGAAAAGTTTAATCAAAATGGGATGAAAAATAGAAAAGTTAAAGCCAAAAATGTGTTTTTCAGTTTTTCCTATTAATTCATAATAAAAAAACATTTTTTTCTGTTTTTTCATTATTTTCTTTCATTTTTCTATAATGAAAATGAAAAATCCATATTCCATTTGTGTTATTATAATAATGAAAACGAAATGCACACCCCTAATCCTGATTCCAAGGGCAGTGGATCCAACCACCCCTCTTTATCCCGCCGAGTTCTGGAGTGTTACTTCCTGGCCTCGGAGTGCTTGATTGAAGCAGCACCATTGCTATGGGGGATCCAGCAGGCTCCCTTGCTATGACACACTCCCTGCTTATAATGCATGTCCAAAATGGCTGCTGTCCTTAACCAAAAGGGTGGCAGCCAAAACGCCGTTGCCGCCACTCATTTGGTTAAGGGGAGTGGCCATTTTGCACATGCACAAAACAGCCCGGTGGGAATTTTTCACATGTGCCATAAGGAGCTGGGAGGATGCTGCGGTGAGGGAGCCTGCTGGAGCCCCCAGAGCAGCAGCAGGGGTGATTCAGTCAATCTCTCAGATGCCAGTGAGTAACACTCCAGGGTCCTGGGGGATGGGAGTGGGGGGGAAATATGGATCGGAAACTCAGATCCATAACTGGGATCCGTAAATTACGTGTTGGTTTCGATTAATCCATAACAGCCAAATCCGGGCAGTTATAGATTAATCCAAAACCAAAATTCCTATCCCTACTAATCGCATATCTACCCAGCCCATGGACAAGACTATGGACCCTCCAGTGGTAAGCCTAGCTCAGTGGCCAGCTGCATGAGTGACCGTCACGACTCACGAACACACGGTGGCTGCAGGTTCTGTTCTACTGCTTATGGCTTTGCGTGTTCCCTGGTAACCGTGTCCCACCCCCAAATGCCTGTACCTGTAGCTTCGGTTCCTCCCACTAGAATATCCCGCTGGATTTTCCCATCATCTTCATCTAGCGCAAACCAACGGCCGCATGGGAATTCATAGACACGCTTATTGCCAATGTCTTCAATCATAACCTGCGAGAAGAGAAGAACCTGTTGTAAAACCGTTTGAATAACCACAGAGCCAAACAGAAATGACAGGAAAACGGAAAACTCAGCAGTGTCTGTGTGCTTACCGGCTGTGGTAAGTTACGTCAGGACTGGTCCCCTGACTGGCCAGCATACTATCACAAACAGCTGCAGCACATGCCCGAGGATAACTGGGCCCAATTATGGCTATATAAGGAGGAAGGCCCAGACAGCAAAAGAGAGCAGATGCACTCGAGCTCCTGGTTGAGAAGGAAGATGGCTGTAAAGCTCTTGGCTATAGGAGCAACCAGTACCCAAGGGACAGGAGTGTTGTACCTACAAAGTCAGAGGATCTGCTGTTTCGGGAGCCCTGAGGGCTTTCCTTCTGGGACTGTAGTGTATACATTGGTGGAGGCACTGTAAATAAAGACGCCTGGAGCAATCATTGGTGCTGTGTGCCTTCATCTCTAGTGTCAGGGAGTATAATAGGCCCTCGTCCTGTGGCAACTTGGGCTAGATCAATACAACCGATCTCTTTTTGCAGATTTTTGTGCATGTGTTTTCAGTGGTGATTGAAATTCGGAACAGAAAGTTTTGCTGTCTAGAGGGTATATGCAAAATTGCGCCGGCTGTACTGTACAACCGCAAAACAGAGGCACCCTACCCAGCGCTACCATTTTACGCATGTGAAGTACAGCTGCTGCCATATTGCACATACATGCGCGCTGGCGAAATCGTTCCACTCAGTCAGGTGAAACTGGAATCGGAAAAAGATTTGGTCACCTAGTAGCAACTGACCCACGACAAGGGCGACGCTGTGACGCTAGCCAAAAAACCACAAAGTGACTACCCAGATGAAATTGGCACAGACAGTGCTTCGTACCTGTTTGCTTGGACCCAAACTGAAGAGGGCAAATTCAACAAACATAGTTATTTACAGCTAATATTCCTTTCAGCACTAATGTAAAGTCTATCAGAGGTAAATGTGTTTGAGGAGAATGGCTGTGTTTGAGCAGGCGATGCTTGTGTTCAGTTCTGTGTGTGTCTGGATGTTGGGGAGGCAGGTTTGGTCTTAGGATTTGCGGGGCCCAGAGCAAAGATTAAATGTGGGGTCCCTGGGGGCCCCTCCCCCTTGGGGGCAACCTCTGCGGTGCCCTGAAGGTGACCATGTTTGGGGCCCCCTCTGAGAGAGTGGTGCTCCCCCACAACCTGTCCTGGTGGAAATAGAGGTCACTGTGGGACCCTTAGAAAGAGCGGGGCCCAGGGCAGCTGCCCCAGGTTGCCCTGTGGTAAGGCCGGCCCTACAGGGAGGGGTAGGCTTGACCACAGATCGCCCTAGGTTGCCATCCACAGAGGGGGTGATTCTGCCTGAGGTTCCAGCCTACAGTCTTATAAACCCTGCCCAATATTTTTAGGTCAGGTTCTGTGACATCAGTTTACATCCGAGCTGAAATGGACCTCTGAAGGACCACCCCCTCCATTTCCCAGGACTGTGGAGGGAAGAATTAATGATCCCTGAATTGACCCTCCCAGATAGGAATATAGCCTATCCTCCGTTTTAACATGTCCAGTCCACGGATGGCCAAGACGTGGGTCATGGTTGACTGTGATCAACTTCTTAGTAGACATAGTTGTTTTTCTACACCACCACCCTCTCTCTTGCAATGTTGGTCCTGGCACTCCCATAGGCTAAGATGGAAGTAACATGGTCAAAACGGCAAGAGGCGGCAACCGCCCCCTCCCCCATGCTGCTCTTTTAGTCCTCCTCCCTCTATGCCACTCCCAGGGGCCAGAAACAGCACAGAAGCATTGGGGGGGGCAGGGGTGTGGCTTGTTGGGGGGGGGGACTGTATAAAAGTATGAATTAGTGTGAGAATGTGAAAGTGTGTTTATGTGTCAGGCTGTGGCGGGAGGCTGGGCCTATGTGGTGGGGCAGGGGGCTGTGTCTGTGTCTATGGGGGACTGTGTGGTGGACTACGTGGCTATACATGAGTAACTCTGCATGCGTTTGTGGAGCTTGGGCTGTGTGTGTTTCGCTGCGTGCCGCTAGAGTTTTGTGTCTGTGAGGAGGGGAGACTGTGTGGCTGTTTGTGAGCCATTCTGTGTGGGAGTCTGTATGGAGCTGGGGCTGCGTGTGTGTGTGTGTGTGTGTGTGGCTGGAGCTTTGTGTCTGAGGGGAGGCTGTGTGAGAACGATTCTGTGTGTGGCCATGTAGAGCTGGGACTGTGTGTGTGTCTGGGGTTGGGGCTGGTGCTTTGAGGATGTGTGCATCTGTAGGGAGGGAAGGCCGTGTGTGACGTTGTGAACAATTCTCTGTGTGTGTGTCTGTGGGGAGCTGGGGCTGTGTGTGTCTGTGCTTGAGGAGGGGCTGTTTGTGTGCAGCTGTGTCTGGGAGTCAGGGAGGGGTGGGAGGTCCCAGCTTGATCAATAGACCACCCTAGGTTGTCAACCAAGAACCGTAGGACCTATTCCTGGTAAAAGAACCTACTCAGTAAAGATATACTACGGGCTTAATGGGGGGGGGGGGGGAGGAGTGGCTGCCAGGGCTTAGCTCTGGCAATTAAATTAGAGACGGGGCTAAGTTTTCAAAAATGTTCCCAGAAGGAGCGTGCAGTCCAAAACTTGAGGGACTAGGAAAAGACCAATATTGGCCATCTCAGCATTGGAAACACAAGACAGAAAAACCTGGCTGGTTTATTTGGCTTTTGTTAATTACTTTCCTGCTCTGGCCCCCTGCACTGATCATCATGTAGATTGAATCACAAGATCTGAACTCTGGTTTTATATCTGGCTGTAGAGAGGCAGGGGAGTAGGGGTCTGCAGAAGGGACCTCCTTCGTTTTCATTTTACAAAATCCATTCGTTGTCAGTTTTTCATTAAAAACTCATTCGTTTTCGTAACATTTTTCGTACTAAAAACTTTTTTAAATTTTTTTTTTTTAAAAATTAAAAATCATTGTGCAGGAGAAAAATGGCCGCCGGACCATTCTGTGCATGCACATCCTTTTGCAAAATGGCGGCGGCAACGTCACCGCCATTTTTCAAAAGAGCAGCCAGTCTGCACATGCGCAGTGGCCATTTTGCACATGCACAGACCGGCTGCCCTTTTCCAGAACAACAGCAACACTGCCACCGCCACCGCCATTTTGGAAAAGGGGCTGCATGCGCAGAATAGTCCAGTGGCCATTTTTGCGTGTGCGCAGTTATTATTATTTTAAAAACAACACAAACGACAAATGTCAAAGCCCTTCACAACCTTGCTCCCCCCTACCTCTCTGCCCCGAACTCCCTCCGAACCCCTACTCGAGCACTTCGCTCCTCTTCCATCCCTCACCCTCCCACGCCTCCCCTGCTCTGCCAACCGCCTTCGTCCCTTCTCCCACACCTGGAACTCCCTCCCTGCCTTCGTCCGCCTTGCTCCCACCCTCCATCCCTCCTCAAAACCCACCTCTTCTGCTCCGCACTTCTGAACTCCTGCTAAGCATCCGCACCCAGGTTTATCCCCCACCTGTTATCTGCAAACTCCCAATTTACTATAACCAAGCCAAGAACGTGTACCTGAGCTCTCACATCATCATGAATGTCGTATCCCTTGTCTCTCCCTCTGTTCTCCCCTTCCCTGTCTCCCCTCCCCCTGTCTTTAGATTGTAAGCTCTCGGGCAGGGACTGTGTTTATCTTGTTCTTTATAAGTGCCAGGTACATCGCTGGCGCTATATAAATGCTAATATAATAATAATAATTAATAATTTTAAAATAACTTGTTTTTGGATCCTTAATTACTAAAAGAATTGGGGTTCCATTTGTTTTAGTAACTTAAAAAACCCCAAAATGAATTGCACACCCCTACAGGCTAGTCTAGTGGTTGCATTGCTAGCTGGGGAATAGTTGTTTCCATGCTCTGGCAAGCTGTGGAATGGGCTGCAGGGCTTCTGGGGCAGGGGGTGAGGTTTCTGGGGCGGACCTGGACCCTGGCAATTCATTTTAATTTTTTTTTAACAAATGAAGCACTGGTACCCCAGTGCATACAAGTCCCCAAGCCCTGCCCTGTCACGGTTTGCTTTGCTGACTGTGTGCTCACATCACACTTCCTAGTGCCGAATCTCCATCATCCCCTGCAGCACTGAGAACTTTCCATTCCATCCCTGCTGACTAGCCCATGTGACTGAGCCTTGCTACCTTGAGGAAGTCTCTTTACATATTGGCATCCAGTTCACCTCTCTCCCTAACCGTCTCCTTGCTTCCCAAACTGAACACGACACCATTCAGGGTCCCTCAGTCTTTTTGCTCACTGCTGATTTTCCAGGCTTTTAATAATAATAATCTTGCTTGCTGCCCTCTGAATTTCCTCCTGCTTGTTTTGTTTGATAGTTGAGGGCTAAGCGCAGCTAAGTAGGGCAGAATAATTAACTGACTCATTTTACATGCAACAGCCCTGATAATACAACTCAACCTAGCACAATGTTGTTTGCCTTTTCACCAGTGGGTCAGACAGGAGTTCATGCTAATGGGAATGTATTCAGGCTATTTAAATAAGCTCTTAATTTTTCAATTCCTGATATAAAAGGGCCAGTCCTTGCAAGTCCACAATTCTGAGATTGCTTACTCACAAGTAGTTGGCCAGGACTGGACCAAAGGGCCACAGGTTGCCCCCGTTTTACGGAAAGTTTCAAATGTGATGATGTTGCCCTATTTTAATGGTTGAATGAAAATCAAATTTGTTGTCTGGATTCAAAAGATTCATTTTTCAAAATGGACAAATTCATGGCTCAGCGTTCAACACTTTGCTTCTATTTACAGGGGCTTAATGTTTGCCAGGGATCATCTCTTCCAGGCTCTCTCACTGCCACTACTCCCCAGACTGGTAACAAACCTTGGCCAGGAACCAGCCGGCAGAACCTCCCTTGTTATTGTGGCCGATGGTAATTTTCCTCAGTTTCCCCAGATTGGGCGCGTCAAGGGTGAACTTGTCCTCCGCTCCCTTTTCAAAGTTGTCCTTGTCGTTGTCCAACCTCCTCTCTCCTGAGCAAAACAATGGTCAAGGGAAAGGTGTGTGAATGAGGCACAATCGGGTGAAGCTGCCTGCATATTTATACCCTTCAGCAATTTTATTTACCTAACCTACAAGGGGCAGGTATTGACGTATGAATCCCTACACGGCTTGGGCCCTACATCGCTGAAAGACAGCTTCCTCCTCCACTGCTTTCATCGCAGTTCTTAAGTTCAGCTGGGAGCAACCACCTGTGAGTTCCCTCACTGTACAAATTTGGTGCGGTCTAAGGCCTTCAAATATGCAGGTGTTATTGGTGGCTGACTCACAGCTCTGGCAATCCCTTCTCATGGAAGTTCACCAAAACCTGAGCCTGAGCATCTTCCAGGTGAGAAACCAAGAGTTGCAAAAACAAGTTGCAAAAAAAAAAAAAAGAGTTGTGCCAACTGGTTTACGATTTTGTGGCACTTGACCCAACAACATTTAGTATTTTCAGACAGATAGGGAGCCTGGCTGTCAGAGCTGCTCTATGGGCCCACCCCCATGGCCGCCACTTACTGGGGCCACAGCATAGGGACCGGCAGTGTCCTCCATGCCACGGTCCACCCATGCAGTGCCCCTTCCCCCGCCATAGAGCTTCAGGTCGCTCTAGCAACACTCTAGGCAGCTGTCCATGACTCTATGGTGCTGAACATGGCAACAGACAGACAGGCATGGAGGTGCTCCGTGGGTCCCCAACAGATGGGCAGCAGGGCTGCATTTGGCCGTTGCTCTGGGTTTGGCCCGCCTGCTCTGTGCAGCATGCTCCTGGGTCTTGCAAAGCATGCTGGGCTGCCCTAGAGCAGCCCCAGTCTGCTTCATGTTGCAATCTGGTGGGTACCCATCACGTAGACCGGTAAACCCACGGGTGACGGGGACATCTCTGGGCAAATCCAGAGCTGCTGTCTGTTTACACCTACTGAGTACTAATTGCTATCCGATTACTGCACAATGGGCTACTCAATGCACCAATTAACCATTTTTCATACCAATTTTCTGACTTCCGGTACCGATTTTTTGACTTTCCATCCCGGTTCCTCTACTAATTTACTGTTCCAATCAGTAAAATGTATTTATTTATTTCACTATTTTTCTACCCCGCACCCTCCTGCTCACAGAAGGGTATGTTGGTAACAGTAATATCCGGTATTTTTGGCTAATTAGGTGCCCGACTCAGTACTTGGGTACTGTTCGGACACCTGCTAGATTACTCGAAAATGCGGGTATTATCCATGGGTAGACGATGCCTATTTCAGCTCTATTCCAGAAGCAATGTATGGCCCTACTATCTGACCAAGGGTTCGGTGGATGAGAATAGGTTTGGGTGGGGTGGTGGACTTTTCCTGGGAAGTTTTATATTTATATTGTTTTTGATTATTATTGGTGTTCCTAGGCTCTGTCTGTTTTATGCATTTGAATCTTCTGTAACATGCCCATAGCTACTGGAATAGGATGGGCTACAAATTCAATAAAATACAGTCAAGACTAGGGCTGAAATAAGAATCAATTTGTTTCTCACAAAAATTGTGCGAGAATTGAGAATCGTTACTGAGATCCCAGGATGATCTCGGTAACAGTTTGAGATCTCAGTTGAGAATTTTTCTTGATTTACCCGTTAATGTTTACTGTGATTTACTGTTTACCGTGTACCGCATTCGTCCTGGTAATGTGCATGCACAAATGGCCACCGCAGCTGTTCTGCAATATGTACAACCCTCTTCAAAAGATGGCACTGGCAGTGTCACCGCCATTTTGGAAAAGGGCATTTATTTTACACATGAGCATTACCGGGTTGAATGTGGCACATGGTAGGTGGTACACGATAAATCGGTATATGGTACACTGTAAATCATGGTATACTGTAAACAGTAAATCAAGAAAAATTCTCGGCCGAGAAAGTGTTGAGAACCAGGATTTTCTTGATTATTGATTCTCACTAAAAACGAGTCAAGAACCACGATTCTCAGTGAGAATCGAGGAAAAAAAAAATCAAGATTGAATTTCAGCCCTAGTCAAGACCCAGAATCCAAACCCCTTTTGGTTAAGGGCAGCGGACTGTGCATGCACAAAAATTAATGCCACACTGTTCTGCACATGTGCAAAATGGCCACTGCCCTTAACCAAAATGGCAGTGACACTATTTCCACCATTTTGGTTAAGGGCGGTGGCTGTTTTGCGCATGTGCAGTGATTTTTTATTATTATTTTTAATTTTATTTTCTCATCAGGAACTCAGCAAGGTAGTCCCAGTTGTCAGTAAGTTTCTGTGTTGTGTAAATCTTGGTGTATGCCCTGATTCCAATAGAAGCACCACTCACAGAGATTTTTCATTTCAGGCCTACTCCTCACTATTTTCCTACCTCAATATCGGACAGAAACAGAAAATCGGTAACAGAAAAATGGAAAATCGATAACACAAACTGGAAAATCAGTAACAGAAATGATATTTTAGTAAATGGGTACCGATTGGTCTCAATGTTCCCTGGTTGAATCGGACACCATAATTCCTACGAGTATACATGTTTTTATGGGTATTAATTTAATCTCTACACCGAGGGAGCAGAGTGGTGGAAAGGGATTGCGGCGCCAGCTACACACACCTGACTCCTATCCCTTCTCAGCCCTTTTAGTGGGGGGTGTCACCATGTCGGAAAGAGCTGGGTGCAAAAGGGCTCTCGCGTCCCAAGTTCTCGTAAAGGGGCGTGACCACATCAAAAAGCCCCGTCATCAACCCCCTTTCAAATGAAGTTGTGCCCCTTTCCAAACACCTTTGACGCCATGATACTTGGAGGGATGCGGCCATATCGAAAAGAGGCTGTTGGAAGGGCCTCTCCTGCCTCCCACCGCTAAAGTAGATCCTGCTGGCACCCCTTTTCTTCTGCTGGTGGATCTCTCTGCAGGAGAAGTTTAATTATGGGGGATTATTGCTAAATTTGAACTAGTTGACCTCTGATTCTATATCCATAATGGTTCAGGTCTAGTGCTGAAACAAGTACCCACAAAACCGTGTACACCCATTTCAATAACTGACTCGATAATATCAGATTCTAATCATTACTTGTTTGGTGCCCAGTGGGCTACCTGATTTTTCAAAATGCTGTTATTTGCCCCAATTTTTTTACTTCCAGTACTGGTTTTCTCATTTCCGATACCATTTTAAAAAAACGTACCTCCCAATTCTCTTACAGCTATACAGATCGGTATATCAGTAACTCAGTAATGGTAATATCCAGCATTTGTGGGGTATCTGGGTGTTTGATTGGGACCTGGGTAACCCATGGGCATCTGATATGGTACCCGAAATTGTGGGTATTTCCTACGGGTAGCAAATGAGCTACCCATTTCTGCTCTACGGTGATGTCTCTGGCTCTATGAACCCCATGATTTTCTGGGTCACATGGCACCTGAATCACGTTCCCATTACAGTGTCCAGTGGTCTGTAAAATGTAGACTGTAGCAAATTATGGCTCTGAGGAATCCCTAGATCCATTGCCCCTTTCACAGCGTCAAATCATGTTGCCCTTCCCAATTGCTGCCGTCTGCTTTGCATAGCAGGAAAACGCCTGTTGGGACCGATCGGCATTTCAATACCTGTGTCTCCGTTCTCGCCAAAGATATTAATGAAGACATCGGCATCCGTTCCGCTGCCGCTGACGTCGCCTGTAAACACTCTGACCACATACTTGTTAACTGCAAAGAGAGAAGGAGACATCCACAGCATAGTAGCGATACAAGAGGTGCCTAATGTGCCACACTACAGCTTGGTACATATGAAACTTCCCACTGTGGGTCAGGAATGTCACAGGAACACATGAGGAACATGGAGACCAAGAGGGGAAGAGTTTTCACCCTGATCCTGTGCTTAGTACTAGAGCTTAGAACCACCACTGCTGGCTTTAAGGGCCCTGAACAGTATTCAGGGCCCTAAACCTGAACCTGAACCTAAACCAAGAACCTGAACAGCCAGGACCTCAAGAACCTGAAAGACCCCTCTCTTCCCTCACGATCCCTCATGGCCTCTGCGGTCAGCTGGGAGCACCCTCTTGTGGGTTACTCAGATGTGCATCCATAATGCTTTCTATTAGTTACAAAAATAGATGGACCCACCCACCCCATTCGTTTTCGTAACTAATGTTTTAAAAAAAAACCACAGATGAATAAGGAAACAATTGTTGTTTGCTTTCATCCATTTTTGCTTTAAAATAAAAGATAATTTAAAAAAAACAAAAAAAAACCTCTGCATGCGCAAAATGGCCACCAGGTTCATTCTGAACATGCGCTCTCCTTTTCCAAAATGGAAACTTTTCCGAAATTTTGGAAGGGGCTGCGCATGCTCAGAATGTCCTAGCGACTTTTGCGCATGTGCAGTGAGGTTTCTTTTTTCAATTAATTTTTAAATTTAAAAATGGGGAAACCCCCAAAATGATAGGGTCGTTTACAAAACAAACGAACAAACACAAAAATGAAGGGGTTTTTCTAAATGAAAATGAAAATGAAAACGGTAGGGGTGCCTCTGCCCACCCCTAGTGGGTACTTTATGCCCATCAAGTTCACACAAGGGCACACAGAGAGGCCTTGTCAATTACTGTCGTACAATTATGGAACTCCCTCCCCTTGGAGATTCATCTAAACCCGAGCCTGGTCAACTTCCAGAGGCACTGTAAGACCTTTCTGCTTGGCCAGGGGTTTGGCAGGCCAGGATAGGGTTTGGAAGTTGGTTGTTAGGGGATTTTATTTACTTTTACTTGATTTTGTATTGTAGTATTTTAGAGGTTGGGGAATTTTATTTGTTTTCCTCTGCGTATTTTTTAATGTTATTGTATATTGTAACCCAAATGGGAAGGGCAGGCTAAAAATGAGAATGAATGAATGAATGAACGAAAATAAAATATTCAAGACTTGCTCCTGGAATCAGACCTTTGCTGGGGTGGGCCCTTCTGCTGGGGTGGGATTCCTTGCTGGGGTGGGACTGTGGCTCAAGTGGTAGGCGTACATGCTTTGCATGTATAAGGTCCTAGGCTCAATCCCTGGCATCTCCATTTAAGGATCTCTGGTAGCCTGCCTGTGTTGGCCTCTTGCCAGAGACCCTGGAAGAGCCGGATTTGAACCCAAATTTGAAACCCCTGCTGCCGTGTCAGGTTATGTGACAATACTAGGCTAAGATGGACCATTGGTCTGACCCAGTTAGGCAGTTCCCTATAACCTCAGTGTGGAACTCATTCCCTTCAGATGTCTGACTCAGTTCCTCCTCCCTAACTTTTGTTGAGCTAATTTTGTTTTGGTTGTATTTATTCTAACATTCAAATAAGCGAAAAATATTTGCAAATATACAATTTGGCATTCATTTCTGAGCTCAACATGTAGGAAATCCCAACATAGGAAACGCATTTTCGGAATGTCTTATTTCAACCACTAGATGGCAGCCTCAAGCATGAAATCCAACATGCCAAATGCCATTTAGCAGCATTTCACCTGGCACAGGGAGAGCAAGAGGGCCCATGCTTCATTACTTAAAGCTATCATCCCCCCCAGGGCTCAGTGACGCTCTCTAAGTGCTCTGTCACCTTATAAACTCCCTCGCAGCTCCCTCACACATGACTTGCAATGGAGTCAGTTATCCTCAGGGAATGAAATAACTTCACTCAGTGATAGATAAATACCCAGGCCTTTAGCACATCGCTGCCATTTTTAAAAAAGCCTGTATGCAGAAAATGGCCTAGCAGCCATTTTATGCATAACCAATTGGTGGTTTGTTTGCTTTTTTAAATGAATTGATTTAAATACGGATCCATATTATGGATCCAGAATTAAATTAATCATTTTAAGTAAAGATCCGGATCTGTAATTCCCTCCAGACACCCACTCCTAGGTCTCATCCTCTGACCAACTTGGACTATAGCCATTTATGGACCTATCCTCTATGAACTTATCTAGCCCTTTTAAAAACCCAATGAGGCTACTGGCCTTCACGATATCCTCTGGCAATGAGTTCCACAGGTTAATTGTGTATCAGGAGTATTTCCTTTTATTTGAGTTGCATCAGCTGCCGGTTAATTTCATAGCAAGGCTAGAATAGATACAAGGACTGGGATTTAGGGAGAAATTTCGAGTTTGGTTTTTTTTTAGTTTTTGCTTCCTCATGATTTTCTGATCTAATTTGGGTTTTATTGGTTTTTTCACATTGATTTTTTCCCCCCATTATTATTATTATTATTATTATTAACAAACATTTATATATCGCCAGCAGTGTACCTGGCACTTTACAAAGTAATAAAATAGACACGGTCCCTGCCCCTAGGGCTTACAATCTGAGAGACAGGAGCTGGGGGAGAGAC
>QEPC01002978.1:295668-311659 GCA_003113815.1 Sphenodon punctatus | reverse complement strand
GCTGCACGTTGCGCCGCATGGCCCCGCCCCCTCCCAGATTCCCCGCCGGGATCCACCCGGCACGTCTGTTACGGTGTGACGGGGTGACCCCGGCGGGGAATGAATGGGTTGATTTCGGTACAGGGCCAACGGGCCCTGTAACGTCTGAAATCACCCACAGTTACTGGCAGGGAGGGCTGTGGTCAATATCTAGAAGCTGCCACTCTAGCCCCAGGACCCACCGTCATGGGTCCGGGCCATCATTCCTCGCACGGAGGCGATGTCTTTCCACCGCATCAAGAAACAGCCACTCCAGCCCCAGGTCCTGCCACCAGGGTTCTGGGGCCATGTTACTGGCAGGGAGGACTGTGGCCAATATCCAGAAGCTGCCACTCTAGCCCCAGGACCCACCATCATGGGTCCGGGCCATCATTCCTCGCATGGAGGCGAGGTCTTCCCACTGCATCAAGAAACAGCCACTCCAGCCCCAGGACCCACCGTCAGGGTTCTGGGGTCAAGTTACAGGCAGGGAGGGCTGTGGACAATATCTAGAAGCTGTCACTCTTGCCCCAGAACCCACCATCATGGGTCTGGGGCCATCATTCCTCGCACGGAGGCGATGTCATTCCACCGCATCAAGAAACAGCCACTCCATCCCCAGGGCCCACCGTCAGGGTTCTGGGCCCAATGTTACTGGCAGGGAGGGATGTGGCCAATACCTAGAATCTGCTACTCTACCCCCAGGACCCACCGTCACTCTTGCCCCAGGACCCACGGCCATCATTCCTCGCACGGAGAGCCTTTTTCTAAACGCCTGAACCGAACCCGACAGGACTGAACCGAATGGCTGAACCTGAATGTGGTGAACGAACCAAATGGCTGAACCGAACAGCCAAACCCAAACCACGATCTCTTTGCCCATCCCTACTTTAAAGGTCAAAACCAGCACCATGAATCGGGCCCAGAAGACAATAGGCATCCGGTGCAGTGCTCATTATTGTGCTGTGAGGGGACTTGGAGGACATGTCCCCTACAAAATTAGGCATGTTGGGGACGACAATAGCCCTGTCCCCGACTAAATTTGCACTTGGAAAGGAAGGAAGGGGCAGGGCTTTATCTCCTGTGAAGCCGAGCGTGGGTGAGCAGCCGCCCTTCCTGGCCACAACTTCCGCCCACCCATTGGGAAAAGAGCCATAAGCTGAAGCCCTCACTGCTGAGAGGAGAGTCCTGAGCCGTCCCCAATAGACTATGTGGGTAAAAGGGACTTGTCCCCCCCTGCTACTGCCTCAGTGTCCTCTTCCTCCTGTGGCCCAGTCGTTCTCCCCTTTTCCCCAAAAAATTCAGAGGAATGTTTTACCACTGACTGATGCGGGTGGTGTGGGTTCAATTCCTGACTCTGGCCGTGATCCCGTGCCCGGTGGATTGCATGTGTGCATACGTACAGTTTCCACAGGGCACACTGTGCCCTCAGTGCGGAACCGTGCACCTGATCCACAGGACGTGGGATTGAGCCCACCGTCAGTTTGCTATGTCACACTGGGTGCATCACAGAGGGCTCAACCTTCCCCTCGCCCATTGACACTAATGGCAAAACTCCCATTCAAGTTAATGGTGGAGGATTGTGGCCTTAGTTCAGGAGTGGAGAACTTTTTTCCTCCTGGGGGCCATTTTGAAAATGAGTACAAGCTCAAAGACCTGCATTGACATAGGGGGCGCTTAAGGGTTGCATTCAGGAAGAGGAGGGTCGAGATCATGGATCTGTGGGATACATCTGTCCCCTGTCCTACGCCCTCATCTCTGCTCCCTTACTATAAGCTGTGTCTTTCAATTCTGGGGGTAGGAACTGGATCCAAGAGCTCAAGGAACTGGAAAAGGGCCAAATAAAAACTAGCTGCAGACTACAATTGGTCCCTGGACCTGAAGTTCCCCACACCTGCCTTAGTTTCAGCTTGACTCAACCTTCTATCTGTAAAATGTTTCCATTAACATTTCCGTATTCCACAGGGGTTTTGTGTGAAGAATTCAGCTTGCAACAGGCTCATGGCAGAATCCATGCAGGACTAGGCCCCAGGTGGAGGATAAGTGCCTGTAAAGAGCAGCCCCTCCTCCCTCCAGGGAGTCGGGTTGCATGAGGGTGGGTCTGTCCCTTTAAGGGAGCTTGCTGCTGCCTTTGGCCATGCCCCCTTCTGAGGCTATAAGAGCAGCAAGGTCTGGCATCAAGTCTCAGACTGCTTGCCAACGTTCAGGAAGGGGCAGAGACTGCCGTGAGTTTAACTCCCGTTAGCACAGTCACGTGAAATCCCCGCTCGTGTGCACCGGGGTTTTAGTGTTAATTTTCTGTTCTCCTGTTAAATTCAATAATGCGATACACGGCGTAAAATCCATCCCTGCATCACGTTATTGAATTTAATGGGAGAATGGAAAAATAGCATGCAGAGAGATGGGGGAGCAATGCCATGAAGAGCTTTGAAGGTGAAGACCAGAAGCTTGTGCTGAATGCGGTCACATATTCATTCAGATGAATGCTACATCTACAGAAGAGGAGCTACTGATTTCAGTTTCTATATTGGAGAGGAGACTGTGAACATGCAATCAGTATGTCTCTGGAGTGGGCAGGAAAAGGTCAACTTTCTTGAGTTTGCCCTTCAGCCCTCAGAGGAGAACTATTGACCTCTCCAGTGCAGCTTAATTTTCAGGGTTCTCTTTCACATGTGGGTACCAGGTCACCTCCCCACTCACATTACATACACTGTATACCACAACATGGCACACACCATGGTGTCATCTTGTGCACAGGTCTGGTCCGCAAGTAGAATTGGCCTTGTGTCAATGATGTCATTAGTTTGAAATACTCTGAGAAGCAGGCACTGGAATTATATGATACCTTCTCCCAACATCGGCTGATGCTCTATAGCAGGGGTGTGAAACTTCAACCATTGCATCCAATTCCGATCCCCAAGCACTGAAAGAGTAAACTTGGGAGGAATGGGGCAGAGATGAAGGCATGCGCTCAATGATGGGGTGTCAGGAACCAAGGGCTAGGGCATGGAGAGTAGGGATGGGCGAACGCGGTTCGGAAGTTCAGAGTTCAGACCGAACTCGGTCTGTTCGGTCAACCGAACCGAACTTCTGAACCAAACTCGAATTTCAAACCGAACCGAACCAAATTTCCGAACTCCGTTCTGTTCGCCCATCCCTAGTGGCAAAACACACCAAGAAACCTGGTTTTGAATGACTGAACTTGGTTCGGAAGTTCAGAATTCGACCGAACTTGAACTGTTTGGTCGACCGAACCGAACTTCCGAACCGAACTCGAATTTCAAACCGAACCGAATCGAGCCAAATTTCCGAACTTGAATTTCAAACCAAACCAAACCGAATTTCTGAACTCTCTTCTGCTCGCCCATCCTTGGTGAAGGATCAGGGTCCCAGGATTTCAGGGGTTACAGTGGGGATTGGCAAACAGACCAAGGGGGCAGGCGTAGACATGGCAGGACTGGACTGGACGAGACCGGGTAAGACGGGGCAGACAGGGCAGGACAGATATGGTACCAGAGTGGCAGAGGGAAGAATGGGCTCTATGGGAAGTCGCACAGGGGGCACCTCTTGCAGGTGCTGGGCCCCCATCGAAGCAGACGTTAAGTCCTTATCGAAGCAGTGCCAAGCGCCTATCTCAAGGCAGCCATCCAGACTCACAGGCAGAGTCTTAAGGACTGAGTTCCAGGGCCGGGGTCTGAAGGACTGGCATCTAGCAGGTCCCAGAGCACACAAGGTCCGTGGGGTGCAAGACCAATCCAAGCTTCATGAAGATATGAGAAGGAGAGACAGAAGTTGGAAACAGGGAGGCAAGACAGGAAGTGACTGGGGATCAGAATGTTAACTGACAATCTACCCAGTTTCCTGTGGCTACTTATATATACAGCACCAGGGTTCAATGCGGTGGTTGAATTGCCCCAAATCACCGTACAGCCTTCCTGGGCAGGAGCACCCCATAACTGAGGCTGTGAGGGCCTGTCTTTTATTTATTTATTTATTTATTTATTTATTTATTTTGTGGCAATGTTTTTCACGCTCTTGTTGTCAATCCAGATTTAGTCACAAACCTGCATGGCGCGCACACAAACACACATAAGGTCATGAGTGGTGTGGAACGAGTAAAAAAAGGAGTTGTTGTTTGCCCTCTCCAATCGTACTAGAACCAAAGGACACTCCACAAAACTAACTGGCAGCAGATTTAAAACAAATAAAAGAAAGTTGTTGTGGATTTTTTTCACCCAATGCACAATTAACTTGTGGAATTTGTTGCCAGAGCAGGTGGTCAAAGCCAGTAGCGTAGCTGGGTTTTTTTAAAGGATTGGATAATCTCTTGGAAGATAAGTCCATTAACATCTAGTCGCCAAGTAGGCTGGGGGATGTGAACCTCTGACTGTTCGGAGCTAGGAGTGAACAACAGGGAAAGGATCACTCCATTATGACCTGTTGGGTACTTCTCCAAAGCAACTGAGAGGGGTCACTGCCAGAGACAGGATGCTGGACACAATGGACCATTGGTCTGACCCAGGGATGGGAAATCTTATTGGAAATTGGTATCGGTTCAGTATCAGCCCTACCAATCTTCAATTTGGATTTAAATCGTATTAGTCAGAATTGGATTCCGACCAATATGTTGTTTTTTGTTGTTGTTAGTTTCTTCTCTGAGAAGGCTGCACTAGGCGCTACGCAGGTTGCTGCTCCAAGGACTTGCTGGGGGGTATCGGATGTGAGATTGGATCCCCCATCTCAAATCGGAACAGTCAGATGAATCCAAGTCGCCCCATTTCTTATGTCCTTATGTACATAAACGCAGCACATCACATCACATACAGTCGCACACCCCGGATCCAGCACTCAACTCTTCAGACCAGACTTACCTTTGGGGACATCCATGGGGTTGAGGCTGCCAACGAGGTCTCTGACAAACAACCCATCGCCGTCATCCTTGCTCATCCAATTGTTGCAAGGAAAGTAAAAACGCAAGTGAGGCCGGTTCATGTCGGTCACAATGACGCGGTCCAGATACCAGCTGGCGTTCATCCCGGTGTTGTCATGCTCAATTCTGCAGCGGTTGAAAAAGCAACGGAAACGTGTTTGAGGGCTGGGATTGGTTGGACTGATTCTTCAGATGAGAAACCGTGCATTTGTATACGGGTCATAGATTTACATTTAATACTGATTATTTTATTTTTACAAGACCCCTCTTGCCAAATGGTGCTCGGAGTGCTTCACATAAAATACAATACAACACAACACAAACAAAAACCATTTAAAGGGGAAGGCGTCAGCATTTGGCAAAACAAAAGTGTGATTAAGCTAATGGCTACCTAGTCACTGGATAGTTTTGGGCCGGTCACTCTCTCTCGACCTCGGTTTCCCCTTTGTAAGGTAGAATCTTTCTATTTGGCTGATAGGGCAGGTTAGATAGATTTGGGGAGTGGGTGTGGGGGATGTCTAAGAGATTTTATATGTTTTTACACATTTTTATGAATTGTTAGACATATATATATATATAAGTCTATTAAATATATAACAATATATTAAATTATATATATATATATATATAATTTAATATACTGTTACCCACCCTGAGCCTTTGGGGTAGATGCAAGGCACAAATTGAACCAAGGGTAAAAACAGACGTGACAGTGGTCCTCTGTGGCCTCATTTGGCCCAGACCTCACCTACATGTGTGCACAGGCACTGCCAGATGTTGCCTCGGGATTGCCCCGGGCTGTGTCATGCTACCGCCACACTGCTGTCATGTGTGTTTCTACCCTAAAGAAACAAGTGAACAAATAAATAATAAAAACCTACCTCACAGGGCTGTTGTACGGGTGAATTAGATAAGGACTACAACGTTACGCCCTGGGATAAAGTTAGTTATCAATATGAATAAATAATATGTGACAATACCTTATTTTCTTTATGGCTCCGACATTGTTGGTTTTTACTCGGAATACATCTGTCTTGCTCCTTTCGAAGGCCGTTCTACTCCTGTAAAAGACACATTTTTTTAAAAAAGCACAATAAAACCAGAGTCAGAAGATTCATCAAGGCAGATCCGTCAAGGATTAGAGTTTAAGAAAGAAGCAGTTTCACTGCTCGCCATTGGGCAAGGCTACTTTGGGGGGAACATGCTCCAGCGGAATGTACTGGGATTTTTTTAAAAAAGAAAAAATATCAAATAAATAACAGTTTTTTTCCATCTTGACAGGTTTGATAGCACCTTCTTAGAAATGAACAGGCAGATTTTGGAGGAGATGCAATGCTAGCCCAAGTGGATGCATACCTTGGGCCACATTCCATACGGCCTCGAAAAAACCTTCCCTACGTTAAAAATCACCAGTAGAAACAAATGCTGCATTATCCAAATGAACTTTAGGAAAGGGGCATTTTGCCCACTCTGGGCAATGTGACTTGTTGGCGCTTAATGACTTGGAAGGGCCCAGGCCTCAAACCTACACCCCTGGGGGTTCTGAAGCAGCACTCGGCTCCACAGAATAATTGAGGCTGAACCCTGATGCCGTCAGGCTAGGATTTACGCAGGGGCATGCAGGTCGGCCGCCCCAAGCCCCACAGGGAAATGGGCCCTGCAAACTGTCCTAGCCTGGGGAGTGAGTCCCAATGGGAAGAAACGGGCAGCAGCGCAGCACCCTGCTGTGCTCCCTACTCCCTCCCAGGAATGCCCTCTCTCTTCACAGAGGCCCTGGCTGAAGCCATAGGAGTGCTGTACTGTGGCGTTTTTCCAGGGGGAGAACAGGGCCCTGGCTTAGCAGCCCCACTCCCCAAGTCCTGCCACAGCATGGCACAGGGCCCTACGGCTCCATCCAGGGCTCCTGTGAAAAGGGAGAGGGCACTTCTGGAATGGGGTAGCAAGGGGAGGGGAACAGGGGGGAGCCGCACGATGCTTCACCCTGCAGCTGCTGCTTGTGGGCGGGGCCTTGTTCTGGCCAATCACTTTTCACCAACCCCTGCCCCTCTGTCCTGGGCCACAGGCCCCACCTTCTGCTCTCGGGACCTTCCATCACTCCCGTCCTTGTCACGCCCCTCAACCTCCTTAGCTTCCTGATTGGCTGCCTACCAGCTAATAAGGGAGGTCGAGCAATGGGTTGCATTTCCTGTGATCTGCCTGGATGTTCACCCTCTGATCTCTGGACCCATGTGTCCCTGCCCCGGCACTGTTCTGGGCACCATGCTCTTAGACCTAACCTTCTGCCTGGCCCAGGCCTGATCTTGCAACTATTGTGTAGACACAGGGAAGCTGACCTGACTGCATGATTGCTGCAGAGCGATTTCACTGTGAATAACTTCTGATCAACTACGGGCCACTGGGAATAGCTCCGTTGCAGCAGTATTCATTCACCCAACCTGCTGTTCTGCAGTGGCAGGGGTTTAACAAGGCAGATTGCACAGAGCAGGCAAAGTGCTCTGCTTACTAAAGTTCATGCAAAGGGGGCTGAAGCAATTGATGTTTTCCAGCACATTGTCAGTCCTGCCTCAGAGGACGTCCCTCAGGTGTAGGGTTAACATACCTTCCCTTTAATCTAGGACCCTTATGAAAAATACATGGTGCAGGGCTGCACTGGAACCAATGTAGCCCTGCACCAAGCTTTTTCCATAAGCGTCCTGGAATAAAAGGGAGGTACGCCCACCCTACCTAGGTGTCAAACTGAAGACTATTTTGGCAAGACCTCTTCCACTGTTCTTGAATTCATCTGAATCTACTAAGGGGAGGTGCTAAAACACAGAATCGTCTCATCACGTCGTTGGGCCTGGGACTTTGTGGCAGATATAGGGTGTCAACAGGCTGGACCCCAGCTTAAGGCTGGTTCAAAACAGCCATTCTGATTTCGCAGACCAGTTCCATGAAATCGGAATTGCTTTCGAAATTTCGGTCACATAAACAATTTTTTGATTGGAATTCCAGTCGACAAATTGTGCATGTGCAAAACGGCCACTTCCCCGACACCAAATTGGCGGCTGCCACTTCCGTATCTGGGTAACAGCCATTTTGCAGATGCGCAAATGACTGAAATTCATTTTGATCATTCAGATCGGATCAGAACAATCAAACTGCCTGTTTGGCCAAGTATTTGGCAGTCAAGGATTGGGTCTGGGATGCTGGCGGCAGCTGCCAATTTGGTGTCAGGGAAGTGTCTTTGGGGAAGGGTGGGTTATAAATATGAATGAATGAAATGAATGAACCTCTGCAGGCCAGATGGAGATTGGCCATGGGAATTCCCCACCCTCAAGCTACCTAATAGCAGAAAGGAGGGGACACAGCAGCAGCAGAGGTCCCAAGAGTGGTAGAGGCTGTGGCAGGATCCAAGAGTCAGCTGTCACATTTGCAAAATAGACAAAATGAAAGACTGAAATGACCAAAATGACCAACCTGAAATACTGAAATAACCGAAACAGATCTCTCAAACCAGGAACTGGATTTCCATGGATCTCCATTTTGTCAGACCCAAGAAATGGGTGAATCCATCAGACACGGAAGAGCAAGCACGTAGCAGGAACGGGTCAGGCACTAGAGTCGGAAAAGGTAGCTCATTTGCTACCAGTGGGTAATACCTACTGTTTTGGGTAACATGTCTGATGCCTGCTGGGCTACCCGAGTACTGATCAGGCACTCCATTACCCCAAAATACCAGGTATTGCCATTAACAAGTTACTGATTTACCATTTTTCCAATCTGTACCGATCAGTAAAATGGTAAACTGGCTCATGAACCGGGATAGAAAGTCCGAAAATCGGTACCAGAAATCGGCACCGGGAGTCAGAACACTGGGATTAAAAGATGGTCAATCAGCCCGTTCGGTAGTCTAACTGGGTAACAATTAGTCCAGTGTTAATGGGTTGGGTCCGGCACCGAAATTTTGACTGTTATACCTGGTTTTGCAGGTACCGATTTCAGCCCGGGCAGGCACATAGCAGGTTGCTGAAAGATCTCACATTTGTTACCCGAAGGAGTGGCGAGCCCAATGACACCCTGAGCTTTCCCCTCCAATACTATGCTTGTATCATAGGGTGATTTCAGACGTTACGGGGCCCATTGGCCCCGTACCGAAATCAACCCATTCATTCCCCGCCGGGGTCACCCCGTCATGCTGTATCAGACATACCGGGGGGATCCCGGTGGGGAATCCGGGAGGGGGCGGGGCCGCGCGGTGCAATGTGCGGCCGCACGGCCCCGCCCCCTCCACGCACCCCACCACCCGCCCTCCGAGGAGACGGGCGGGCGGCAGGGCCAATGCGGCCGCCGTGGCCGGCTGAATGCGCCACGGCCCGGGATCCCGCTGGTGATCCCGGGCCGTGGCGAGTGGCCAGACGTTACTTTTTGGGGGTCCCTGCCGGGGGTCTGTTTGACCACGCTTCCCAGGACATTCCCCCGGCTAGCCCTGGAAGTGCGGTTCAAATTGACCCCTTGTGCAGATTGACCGTGGCGAACATCTGGCGGCCGCCAAACAGATGTTCGAGGCACAGTGACCACAGGTGGGTATTCACCGTGGTTCACTGTGATCTCGTAACGTCTGAAAATACCCATAGTTGTTATTAGGGGGGGTGCAGAAGGAATCCCTACCTTTTTCATTTTCATTTTCATTTACAAAAAAACCCTTTGTTTTGAGGGGTTTTGGAAACAACCCTGCCATTTTGTGGGTTTTTTTTCCATTTATTTTTATTAAAAATTAATTTAAAAAAATAAATCACTCCGCATGTGCAAAATGGCGACCGGACCCTTCTGCACATCCACATCCCTTTCCCAAAATGGTGATGGCAGCATCGGTGCCATTTTGGAAAAGGGATGCGCACGCGCAGAATAGCCCAGTGGCCATTTTGCAACATGTGCATTGCTTTTTAGATTATTTTTATTATTTTAAAAATAAACATTTTTTTTTAAATGTGTAAAATGGTGGCCAGGGCCATTCTGTGCATATGTGCCCTGTCCCAAAATGGCACTAGCTTCAGCGGTACCGTTTTGGGAAAGGGTAAGCAGGACGGCCCCGGCGGCCATTTTGCATGTGTGACAATTTTTATTATTTTTTCCAATTTTTCCAATTTTTCTTTTTAAAATGAAAACAGATAAAAGCAAATGATAATAATTTACTTATTCATCCATTTCCGTATTTTAACTACTAAAATGAACGGGGCTTCATTTGTTTTGGTAATTGAAAAAAAACCAAAAAACAAATTGCGCCCCCTTAGTTGCTACACACAGAGACTGGAACAGGAAACTTCACACGAATGCTATTGCAAGAGACAATTAAATCTGCTCCAGCGTCTATCAGCCACCACTTGGCTGTCAAGCTAAGAACAGGCAGCAAATGCAAGGTAATTAGCTTGCCAGGCTCCAGTGAACATTATAATGACAGCAGTTTCTGCCTGCCCGTACCTGGGAAATCAATACGGTGTCGCTGGATTCCCAAAGTGCGACAGAGAAGATGCAGAAAGGCCAAACAGGCTAACTGTCCAAAAGCTTTGTATGTGCTAATTTGGTGTCATTAACATATTATGCTGCCGGGAGCAGCACTAGCCCTCCCTCCCCAGACCTCACCTGCCCCCATTCATTCAGGGCACTGTAACATCATGAGGCATTATCTACATTGGCGGCTTGTAGAGCAACTGATTTAATTTAAGATCGCGCTGCTGGCTTTTAGGGCCATGAATTTACTGAAGCTCTGGTCTTGCTTGAGTCCTATTCCTGGAATCTCACCTTGATGGATATTTGTGCCCAGAAACCACCAGCTGTTTGGGGATCCTGCCATCACATCTTAAGTTGGCTGGCAATTGGGCCTTTGTCTTGGCGGGCTCTCAGTGTGGAACTCTCTCCCTCCCTCTGGGCATTCATCTTTGTTCCTCCTTCCTTAGCTTCAAAAAGCAACTGAAGACTTTTTATTCTCCAGGTGCTATCTCCATAATATATTTTTCCTCCCCTTTTACCTTCCCCTTTGAAACATCTGAGTTTTTAAAAAATGAGTTTTAGGTTATTTTACTGTATTTATTATTATTGCTCCTTAGGGAGATGGCCAATGCCATGCTGGAAAGGGCTGTTCCAGATTCTCTCACTCCTTGCTGAAGTGGGCACACCTCCTTGGATGCATTGTGACATCACAATGCTCTGCAGAGAGAAGGGCCATATTAGGAAGGGGACAAGAAAGCCTCCTCCCCTGCCCCTTTTCAACATGGCTCCAGCCCCTTGCTAAGAATTCTGGGGCGATCTTTGGCCACTAACAATTAACAGCAATGGGCTGGAAAGAGATTAATTTTATTCATCTTTTTCAACATTGGCCAGACTTATGACTCCCAGAGCCCACTGGGCTGGGAAGCCGGTCTCGGTCAGTCCCAGGCCCCTGGTTAGAACACACATGGGACACGGTGAGAAAGGCAGCGCGAGGAAGGAGACAGAAGGGGGCGCTCTTCCACAAAGAAACAGTATTGTGTTGCTTCCAGACCAAGTGCCACTACTGCAGTCCAGCTAAGGCGGAATTGAAATTTCGGCCTGGATTCTGTTTTCAACAGAACTGGCCATTTTGGTCAATTGGGCGAAATGCAGACTGGAATACAGAACACGATCCGAGTTTCGTTGGAACGATGGGAATGATTTTGCCTCCTACTGCACATGTGCAAAACGACCGCGTCTGGGTTGTGCAAAATGGGAGCGCGGTGCAGGGCGCCGCCATTTTACAAATGCGCATTACGCTTGCCACAGTTTCTCGCGTGCGCATGACAGTCGCCAGCATTCTACACACCCACGGTAGGAGGCAAAATAATTCCTTTGGAATTTCGATCAGATTTCCGCCATTAATTAAATCCACGTCAATCAGAATTCTGACTGATGTTTTGAAAATGCCTAAAAATTCTGCAAAGACCACGAGACTGTTTCAGTTCAGCTCTAGGTGCATCTTGGGCGACCACCCAGTGGACCACGATCAATGTTCTAGCCGCGCTCCAAGTAAGTTTATTTGATGCTTTGATGCAACATACTGGTTACATTGTTTTGTTCACATCACTATTCAGCATTTTGTTGTTTGGGATTTTTCATGACTGTTTCCTGCATGATGTCACGCAGGCAGCGCAATCGAATTCAAGTTCAATTTAGAAAACGGCAATAAAACACCAAATAGTACCAAAGAAGACGGAAAGCAGAAAGGAAGAATGGTGAATCAAATGACCAAATTGACAATAAAGACCAGAGTGCTTGTGTAGCCTATTGGACATGGTTCTGGGAGATCTTCACCATGAACTCAATGAGTGTCCTTGGGGAAGTCACTATCTCTCAGACTCAGTTCTTCATTTGTAAAATGGGAATAATAATGACCTGCTTCACATGGCGGTTGTGAGGGTGAACTAGATAAGAATTCTGAAGTGCTTTGAACACAGAAAGCGCTATATACGTGACTAATATCCAAAAGACCACTTCATTCTTAAAGACCCATTGCAGCCTCTGAGTTCAGCTGGAAGTGCTCTCTTGAAGGCACCATCTCTGTCTGCCAAGTTTCCACAACAAAGGCACGCAGAGAGGGATTTTCAGTGGCTGCCCCACAATTATGAAACTCCCTTCCCTTGGAGATTCATTTAAGGCAGTTTTCACATGGACCGGGATGGGTGGAGGTGGTGGCAGGTGGGCGGTCCGCCCACGGATGCCCACCCACCTCCACCCATCTCTATGCATGGACCGTCTGCCATTGGCACCCGTTGCTCCATGCATGGGCAATGGGTGGAGGTGGGTAGAGCACGGAAACATGGGGTATTTTCAGACGTTACGAGATCACAGTGAACCACGGTGAATACCCACCTGTGGTCACTGTGTCTCAAACGTCTGTTTGGCGGCCGCCAGATGTTCGCCACGGTCAATCTGCACAAGGGGTCAATTTAAACCACGCTTCCCGGGCTAGCTGTGGGAATATCCTGGGAAGCGTGGTCAAACAGACCCCCGGCAGGGACCAAAAAAAAGTAACGTCTGGCCGCTTGCCACGGCCCAGGATCACCGCCGGGATCCCGAGCCATGGCGCATTCGGCCGGCCGTGCCGGCCGCATTAGCCCCGCCGTCCGCCCATCTCCTCGGAGGGCGGGCGGCGGGGTGCGTGGAGGGGGCGGGGCCGTGCGGCCGCACGTTGCACCGCACAGCCCCGCCCCCTCCCGGATTCCCCACCGAGATCCCCCCGGCACGTCTGATACGGCGTGACGGAGTGACCCAGGCGGGGAACGAATGGGTTGATTTCGGTACGGGGCCAACGGGCCCCATAACGTCTGAAATCACCCATGTACCCACCCACCGTGGCGATCCCATGGATGCCCCACCCACCCACCCATACACGTGGGCAAGGGGGGGGCATACGTGTGAAAAAGGCCATAGCCCGAGCCTGCTCATCTTCCGGAAGTGTTGTATGATCTTTCTGCTTGGCCAGGCGTTTGGCAGGCAGGGACAGGGCTAGGGGTTTTTAAGGGAATTATGTGTTTTTACGTGATTTTATATGATGTATGCCACCCTGAACCTTAAGGGAAGAGTGGGGTATAGATTTGAATAAATACATAAATGAAATGACAAATGTTGACAATGAATAGGCTCAACTCTGACCTCTGAATTTGCTTTCACACAAAGAAATTTGAATGACCAATTCGACAAATTCTTTGTTTTCTTTGAATATTTGTTTCAAATCTGAACTCGTGACACCGTGTGGAATCTTAATGACAATCCCACGATCCCAAACAGCAATGAAGACATGCAAAGTGTATTGAATATCAGGATCTGCTGATGGGACTCCGGGGACAGGATTGTGAAGGCGGGGAGGGGCTTGAAGCTGAGATGGCGGCACCCTAGCAGGCACTGAGCATCCTCTGGACTGGGGACCAAATTCAACCTACAGCAGGTTTTCATTTGGTTATTATCCGGTGTCTGGATCTAGCCCAAGGATCCAGCTCCTACCCTAAGCCTGAAAGAGTGAGCTCAGGTGAAGGGAGCAGAGAGAAGAGCATGCCCACAAGGATGCATAGCACAGATCCATGAACTGGGCCCTCAACTCCCCTTCCCTTCCCTCATCCTGAGCCCAACCCCAAACTCCTCCTGCCCCCAACTTGTAGCCAGCCCACAAAGCTTGTACTCATTTTCAAAGTATCCCATGGGAGTGGGGGGGAAAGGGTTCTCTAGCCCTGCTCTGCAGTGATGCGTGAAGGAGACAACATGGTAAATAGGCTAATTTGTGACGGGAGCCTAGCATTTGGAATGACTGGTCTGGCGACGGACCCTGCTGTGATCCCGAGCATTCGCCTCCCACTCCAAGGGCCAACCCAAGAGAGAAGGTAATTCAAGATCAGGTAGAAGGGTGTGCCAGTTCCAAATCTGCAGCATGTGTTTTTAAATTACCATATCCCCCTTTGATCAGCATTTTAGGCGTTACAAGAGCCTGACTGTCACTTCTCCATCTCTTCCCAGAAAAGACTGGCCTTTCAAGTGGCAGTAATGGCTAAGCCTACATTTCTGTGGAGAGAAAAGAATACTTGAATATTCATCCCACATGTCATAAGGAGGACTGGATCAAAGCAGATGAACTGATTTTAACAAAGAAAGGAAATGAAACGGTGAGGGGAACGGGAGAGGGGGCTGTAAAAACCATTTTTTGGAAAGAGCAAAATGGCAACCCCCTTACCCAGGTAATGGTAACTTTGACCTTTCCCACTCAGCCCAAGAGCCACAATTAGAACTACCCACATGTAATACCTGCTTTTTTGAGTAGTCTAGCAGGTGCTTGATAGGTACCAAGTTTTTGCACCTGAATACCTGGAAATACTGGGTATTAGCTTTCTTGAGTTACGCTCAGTAAATGGTAAATCCATACCAGACTCATGACAGGAAGTCAGAAAAACAGTACCAGAAGTCAGAAAAATTGGTACCGGAAGCCAAAAAATCAGGATGAAAACTGGTATTTTGGGTAATTTAGGTAGTCTAATGGGTAATAGTTGATTAGTACCTGATGCTTACTGGGTGGGGTCAGGTCTTAAGCTGTTTTTAGACATGACTTTTGAAAATCCCGCGGGCCGGGATTAGACAAGAAGTTTTGCACATTAAAGCTGGTTGCGTGTTCTTTTTAAACCGCAAACTAAATACCTTGATATCAAAGTATTTCGTTCGCAGTTTTAAAAGAATGCACAACTGGCTTTAACGCGTGAAACGTCTCGTCTAAGCCCAGCCTGTGGGATTTTCAAAAGCCACGTAAGCAGATCACACGATCACAACCCGCTTGTGTAAAAGCGGCCTTAGACATGAACTCAATGGATGGCCTCAGGCAAGTCACTGACTGCTTTTAGATGGGCGTGGTGCATACGCAGCGTAAAATCACGCCGCATGTAAAAATGTCACGGGCAGGGCTTAGACACGACATTTCGCGTGTTGAAGCCGGTCACGAGTTCTTTTAAAACCGCGAATGAAATACCTTGAACACACGAAATGTTGCGTCTAAACCCCACCTGTGGGGTTTAACACGCAGCGTGATATTACGCCGCCGCATGTGGGCCATTATTATTATTATTATTATTATAAACATTTATATAGCGCCAGTCGTGCGGCCTGGTGCTGTACAGAACATAGAAATAGACATGGTCCCTGCCTGTGGCTTACAATCTAAAAGACAAAAAAGTGGGGGGGGAGAGACAGGGAGAGGGTACAGTGGGAGAGACAGGGGAGAAGACAAACAAACATTCAGGCGGATGCGAAGTCTCAGGTGCGTGTGCTTGGCTTGGTTTACAGAGAGGTTGGTGGCAGCAGTCAGCAGAGGAGGTCCGACAGTAAGAGTAAGGGGAAAGACTAACAGGCATTGGGAAAGGCAGCAAGGAAAAGGTGGGTTTTGAGGAGGGATTTGAAGGAGCGGAGGGAGGAGGCAAGGCGGATGTGGGCAGGGAGGGAGTTCCAGGCATGAGGGGCAGCGAGGGAGAAGGGTCGAAGGCGGTTAGGTGAGCAGGAGAAACGAGGGAGAGTGAG